>BMAU01004909.1:0-12847 GCA_019973935.1 Trichonephila clavipes | reverse complement strand
GTTACAACCCTAAAACGAAAACATGCGTCGGCAACTTTCTTACTCTAGTATAAACAATTGTCTAGTTCCCCTCCTGAAAATGGAAAAAAAAAAAAAAGAAGAAAAAAAAAAAAAGGCTCTTGCATGCGAAAAAATAATAAAAATCAGGCCGTATCGACGCACTGATAGGATGCCAATGAGTATTCCAGATTCTAAAAACTGACGCATTTAAGATTAATTCATCAATGAATAAATGATAGCTTAAAAACTAAGAATACATGCTTTTATTGTAGATCGAACTAAAAAATGAAAAATAAATTATTGTTTAAAACTAAAAACACGCTTTATTGTTAATCGAACTAAAATGTAGAAAAATAATTCTTAATGAGAATAAAATGATTTACCCAGAAAATTAATATCATTGGGGCAAAAGCATGGGGTGCTTTGTACTACATTTTTACAATTAACTCAGCATTTGGAATATAAACAACAATTGATATAGCTTTACATGACATTAATATTTTACCATATTAAGAATTATTTTTCGACATTTTAGTTCGATTAACCATAAAAGCGTGTTTTTTTTTTAGTTTTTAAACTATAATTTATTAAATAACTATGTAAAAATAAGGCTAATTATGAGCGAGTGAGTGTTATACTAACTGGGGCTCGAACTCATCACATGCTGACTACGAGTTTGTGACCATAAGGTGCTACCCCGCCCAAAGGCTAATTATGATGATAGTTTAAAAAAATATTGCTCTTATTTACAATGTTTTAAATAAATTTTCTCTACAAGTCATTAAATTCCAAAACATTTTGTGCATGCACTTCCTTTAAAAAACAAGTAATATAATTTTTTAAAAAAAAAGTCAATTCCGACTTCGTTAGAAAAACGTACTGGCGCCATCTGTTACAGTCAGTTATAACTTCGACAGAAATAACGCACAACAAATTTAAATTAAAAATAAAATTTAATTAATGAATGAATATTTGAAAAAACTGTATTAACATCCAAGTGTCATCCACTACAAGTTTAAAAAATATTTAAACTTGAATGGATGAATAGATATTTTATTAACGATTGAAAATTTGAACAAGATATATATATAGGGAGAGAGTCAGCAGAGTAGCAGGTAATGAAAAAAATAATTACAATTTCTAATTATAAAGTGTATGACAAAGAAATGTGCTCCAGTGTTCATTAAATCCCCTGCTAAGAAGAAACCTGAAGAGGTGAGGTAAAAGGACATACAAGAATGAAAATAGTACACAGTTAAATAATAAAAAATTTTTTTACGTTGTATATTCAAAATTGTTTTATTTTGCTGCGATAGGACTCGATGGACTCCAGATAACGAGGCTCATTATGCAAACCAATACAATCAATTCAATTGTTCCCAAAAAGATTTAAAAATAGCATTATTTCATCTAACATTAGTCTCATCCGAGAGTAATAAATACATTCCACACAAACAATCCCTCTCACTTTTTTTTTTCACTTTCTGCATTTCCCAAGCAAACGGCATCCACTTAAATTCCGAATATTCCAATAAAAACTCCCCATGCGTAAAATGGACCCCCCAATAATGCATGCATTTAAAAGATTTTAATCCCCATTTCTTCTCGTTCCAAATCTTCTTTTCTCCTTCAACCTTTCCAAATGCGACTATCAATATTTTGATCGCGGGCACAAGTTCTCTCTGAAACATCTTTTTCGTTCTCTATCAATCCTTTGGGGACCGCGTAGCGTGCATCATTAAACAAAGCGACTGTACTTTACGATTGTTTCCGCTAGATGGCTCTGTCCCTTACATCGTAGTAGAGCCCCCCCTTTTTTTTGCGTCTTCGTATTTTTGTTGTTATTTTGACCTTTTTTGCGATTTGGACAGGAACCAAAAGGGGGAAATGATGCGCCTATTCCAGCCACTAGGCCGAAGGGAATGGATTATAATCAACTAACTCTATTCGCAAAGAGGATACAAGTTTAAGATTGGAAAATAGCTAGCTTCCGACGCTCAAAAACATAAGAGATTTCGTGAGTAGATGTATATTAATGTACTCTTATGCTCCAGAAACAGAAAAACTAGCCTCTTGAAAACCATTTTATAAATGTAAAGTTAAGTTCTCGATTTTTTAGTAGCTTGAATTATATATTTGTTTCTGTTTTGAAAATAACACGAAATTATTTTCTTTCTATTTTGTTCATGAAGATAATGTTGATTGGTATGGATTGTCATCATTTTATAGCAACACGCAGGAAAGTTCCAACAAACAGCATTAGTATGAAGAATGATTAAGCAAGAAGATAAAGAAAATTCGGGATATCGCACTCCTAACTTCCACAACAAGCCACTGTGCTACCAGTGAGTGAATATGAGTTCATTAACTTCGCACTTAAGAAAACATAAGTTATTTGCGATGAACTTTGTAAAATTGAACATCGATTAAGTAACAAGGACTAGGGATGGCAATCTGAGATCGATTAATTGAAAAATTGATTTCTCGGGCCAAAAAAATCGAAATGTAGCACTGAATCGATATTTCATTCTAGAAAATCGACATTCGATTTTTTTCCCGTTTTGGTAAGAACCATAAAAAAACGAAGAATTTAAACACTGTCTATCGCAGGCAGTTGTGCACCTGAAGTATGATCCTACTTTACTGGGAAGAGAAAAAAAAAAATTACCCTATTATCACGTTCACTCAATAGCCTACGTATATGAGTATCGAGGAATCATCTGTTCCTTGTGTGAGTACCTTTTTCGATTGCCGGCAACATCGCAAGAGATGATGGGAACCACTTGCATCCCAGCAGACTTGAGACTGTTGTTTTTAAAAAGTTTAGATATTAAGCATTGGGAACTATATAAGCTATATAATCTATTTTCCTAAACCTTTTAATGAAAGAAATACATTTAGAAAATAAATGTCTTTTATATCTGATACTTTGATCTGGTAATAAAAATAATTGTAATTGTCAAATTCCCTCAACTAAAAAAATCCCCCTCCCCGATTTTACTGATAAGAGATCGTTTATTACGGTATTTTCTTGTTTTTAATAAAATTGATATATATTTACATTGTAAAAATGCAGACTAGGCGAAAAATCGATTTTAGGAAATCGATCTTTTTGTGAATGGATTCATCAGGTCACGATTCGAATCGATTTAAAAAATCGCTCCCTTTTCGGAAAGAATCGCCATCCCTAACGAGGACACCTGAGCCGGTACCTCACTATCTAACAACCACTACTCACCAACGTGTGGACTTGGCGCAATGACAAGATCTCAACATGCATCAGCCCTTCCATACGGCGAGTCTTCAGTGTCATCAAGACTGGAGCCCGCAATTAGACAGCGCTTACCACGAGTACGCGACCATGACTACGAGGCTACCCGCTTCCCAGATACCCAGAGCCTTTGGAGCTAAGAAATGGGAGGCTTTAAAAAATACTTTTTTTTTTATTTTTTGAATTTTCATGTAGAATCCCTCGACGTATTTGCTGCGTATTAGCTCCACTATATGACACGTGTTTTATGGCGCCAGGGCTCAAACCCATGACTACACAGAAACACACCGGCCTTTCTCTATCGGAAGGCGCCTTTCAATTTAAAAATAATTGTGACTTCAACTTTCATTAGTAATTGATTGAATTCTTTCCGAAGTCATTGCATTTAAATCGTACTAGGAAGAAATGTACTCATCAGAATTCGAAGCAACGACTCTACAGAAACAACACCAGCTTCTCACATACAGAAGGCGCTTTTGAGTTTGATAATAATTGATTTAAACGTTCTTCAGAAACTGATTCAATTCTTTCCGAAGTCATTGGATTTAAATCGTACAAGAAAAATAAACTCATGTGATGATTATTGATTAAATAATTACCTTGTAATCCGAAATAAATTAAAATTTTACATAATTTTCAGCAAAAACAGTTTTCTCCCGATATTTGCCTGCAATAGAACCGATAACATATTCGTAATATAAGAACACATCCCGGTATTGAGGAGAAAAAACACCGGACAAAATGCAAGTTGTTCATTGATATAGGATATGCATTGTGGTACGAAATGGAGGCGAAAAAAGTATTTTTTCATATAGTTACGAGACCTAATAATATATTTATGGGGAAAATCTTACCCGAAAATCTTAACAAATGCAATAAAAAGTTTTATCTTTTAGTTGTGGAGATGCGCTCAAATCCCACGTTTACAAACATAAGAATGTTCGAAACAATGTTAATAACAAATGAAACAAATTGAATTATTGCTCAGAAAGCATTTTTTTCCCCGAACAAAAAGAAAATAATGCCCAATTAATGCTCGCTCATATAACGAGGGGGAAAAAAGGGGCCCGTCCCCTTTAGACGGATAAACTTTTTTCCTTTTAAAACTCAACGAGACTATGCTTTTGCTAAGAGAAAACCTCTTCTCCACCAATAAGCAGAGTCCGGGATTAAGACTCGCTCTACCTGTAATTTAATGAAGCCTCCGGAAAAGCAAACCAGGGCTTTTGCAGCTTCTTTTTTTCCCTTTTTCCCTTCTATTTCGCTCTCATCTTCCCTTTTCTGTTTTGAGGAGAAAAAACTCGAAATTGAATCAAACGTTTTAATGATATGAATAATGGATTGAGGGGGGAGGGGGAATCTACGGAATGGGAATGGGGGTGGAAGAGTCCGGCTATGAAAGAAATGATAATGAATTGAGCAGCCAACTATGAAACGCGGAATAGAGTTGGAGAAAGCTTTTTATTTGTTCAGAAAAGAATACTTTCAAACAAGAGATAATATTTTTCGCTCATAGAATTATCATCATTTTTTTATTATTATTATTCTTTTCTTTTGTTCCTCTTCATTCTCATTTACTGTTGTTTAGTTCCCGAGTAAAATTCTAGAGCAACAATGCGGTACGAAACGAAGCAACAATCCTGTTTTTTTTGTTCCTTTTTTCCCCTTATATTTCTTTCGTTCGTTCGTTGTGCACACGCGGCGATCCCAAATTGAGTAATTATTTTTACGGGAACAAAAGAAATGTACCATTAACGGATTTAATTGAAATGCTTTGAAATATTATTTTTGAAAAAGTCATTTTTTTTACTTCCTCTACTTTTCTTGTGTCTGATTTTGATGCAATTGCATCAACGTAAACGAGGACGACTGAAAAGTAAGAGGGAAAAAAAAGGAAAAAAAAAAAACCATTCCCAATTGAAATTTAGTTTGCAGTGGATGGAACACTTCAAACTTTTTGCATCCCCTCTCCCTCCTCAGCCGGAAATTACAAACGAAATGAAATCCGATATAATTTCGATGTTAATGAAATTTCATTTCGAAAAACAATTAACGAAATATGATAGAGCCAGAGAAGCGTTAAATCATATTCTTCGTTGCAAATAATTATAATGCCGCACAGAATTGGAAATTGTTGATAAGGATTTAAACCAGTTCTCTATATTTCTTCCCATCATTTAAATGTATGAAACTATTTGAAATTGTTCTTACGTTTAGTAATGCATATAAATTAAAAATGCTTTGTTAAAAGTTTCCTTATTTTATAATTAATGATAATAGTTTTCAGAGTAAATCTATATTGTATTAGTGCAGTGACGCAACGGATAACATTAGCCCCCCTCCTGCAAAGGTGTCAGTCGGGCTTTGGGTCCCCACTCGATGCGGGGGAGTACGTTACGCCATTGTGTTACCCCGAAGTAATTAATTTAGTGTCTCCTGAAAATTTAGTCAAATTTCCACAGTACTTTATTGTCTGATAATGAACAATTTTTTTATTACATTTCATTCACGGCTGCGAAGAATTATTGGGCCCATTTTAGTAATATAACAATGGGCTGTCCGTAAGTTCTATCCTCTCTAACTCTAATTTTATACCATCCAGCCAAATTAGCCTTTTAAGCTAGAACAACACATCCATAAAAGTGAATGTTACTACCCAGTAATATATAAACAGTCAGCGACATAGATGAGGTGAGGTAAAAGGCTGTAGACAATGCTGACACATTGATTGCCCCATATTGCATCAACTTTTACAATTTAAAATTATGGCGATTTTTAATTGCAAAGGCCGAGAGGTTGCTTCTCGTTCAGATAAGTACTAAGTTTATTCTTACTCTTTAGCTTGTCTTGTCTGCATATCACGCAATCACTTTTTATTTTAGATTTAATAAAAGTAAATTTTATTGCAAGTTTCAGTTGGTAAATATTTGGAGTTTGATTCAATGGTTTCTCCATCCTTGATGCATTCGGATCCCTTCTTCCGGGAATCCTAATAATGAGCGAAACTTTTACCTCAACCAATATGAGGAGGAGGTTTCTCGACAGTAAGTTGATGGAAAATGTATTTCATGCGATATTGTACTAAAGAGAACATTTCAAAAAGCCATTTTTTTACAATGGGATAGAGGTGTAAAATTAATTACTTTAAAAAAAAGCGGTTGAAAACTACTATGATACTATTCATTTTTTACAATTGTGATGTTCCTCCCTTGGGAGAATATCTCTCGTAGTATCAGCGTGAGCTAGAGATGTAGTATTAACGAAAGAACTAGAAAAGGCATCGTTATCTCAATATGACTTTATTAAGATATTCAACTTAAACCTTTAACAAATTAAATTATAATAATGTGAGAGAATCTACGATGGAAATACGCAACACACAATATATATAAGACTTAATCTAATTCAGACCACTATCAATAACCGAACCGCCTAATCACTGATTCTAATATTAAATAGTCAATCCTACCTTATTACAGCTCGGAGAAACAATCAATATTGGCTTATGCTCAATCTTGTCTTTATTTGCATGCACTGGTTTGCAACTTGACCTTCATATATTCGATCACTTATAACTTCTAGTCACAGTCACGTAAAGCTCATTCAGACTTGAACCACGAACTATATTAACTTTTCTCTACTTGCCATCAACTGCCACAAACTAACGTCAATTGTCATACATTATCCTACATTGCCATCTATGTCGTTTACTCTAAGTTCCGATACTTAAAAACTTGTTCATTTGCATCTTTCATTCACACTTCAGTTCTTGGATTTGGTTGGAAAAGGGTTGCCATTAATTCTGGCCCAAAGAACCCAAAGGACATGTTAAAGAAAAGACGCGTGAGCCCGTCACACAATAATCGACTCAAAATATCTAAAAACAATTTTTCAACTCATCTAACAAATCGTTATTTTATTGAATAAAAGAAAATAAATTTAAAATACAAATAAAAATATTCACACACACAAAAACTCTGAAAGAGGGAAGACAACACAGCAAATTGCATAAATTTAAATGACTTGAATGAAGAAAAAATAAATAAAATCAAATAAAAAAAAGTCAAGAATATTATACTTGAAAAACTTTGCCATTTTTCTCTTTGAATCCATACTTACCCATAAAAAAAGATTAATTTGCTTTTAAGAAATTCAAATGCATGATCTGACGTTTATTTGTGAGCTAGTTAAAATTTTCAATAGGCACACGTGATTTAACAAATCACCTTATTTCCACTAATAGGCATCGAGACAAAAAAGATAGAGAGAGACCACTTTATTATATACAGCTCCTTTACTTTAACATTGGTTTTTCAAAAATTCTTGGCCATTTATTTACAGAGCATTATACCAACTATTCACTGAGCTAACGAACTTATAGTTGGGCAAGAGAGAGTAGTTAAGATCAAAAAGGGGAAATAAAAAATAAAAAAAGGGAATCCGTATTTAGCTAAACATGAAACTAAAAACCACGCATTTCCGAAACGCCTCTGTTTTTGCTTAACGAACAAAAAGAGGTTATGCTAGTTAGAATGTCTGTCTGGTTAGCGAAATAAAATTTGGGGCGCTTAATTTCCCGACGCCTTAATTATGACGAGGAGAAAAAAAACACTCCACACACAGGGTCCTCTTCCAGTGCCTCTTAATTAAGGCCAGAGGCAGTCCTTAATTATGCAGACAGAGAGAGATGACTTCAGACAAGGTAAAAAAAAAAGGATTTAATATTCATGAAAAATACTTACGGATTTCATTGAAGTAAAATGGAAATTCTCCGGGAATGGAACAGTTGAGACGAGCCTTCAGGAAGGAGGCCCAGTTTTTGCTCAGGATGTTTTTTCCGCCGGTGTCTTTCTGCAATTAGAGAAAAGGAGCATTCAAATATTATCATAAGTGCAGGCAGGCTGATGTGGAGAGGTAATTAAGTAATAGGAACACGATCTTGAGAGTGGTCATTACACGCGACTAAGAACTCTTTTCGGTCGGAATGAATGATGTTATTCATATAGATATGAGAAAAATTGGATTTTAACTTTTGAAGCTGTAGAAAGGAAGTAGGATGAAAAGGAAAGAAAAAAAATATCTGAGTTTTTTTATGCATTTATGAATAGGAGTAATAAGTAGTTTCTAGTGCATTAATTTAAAGAAAAAAAGGCTGTATAAACTTATTAGTTTCGCGATAAATAAGAAAATTAGATGTTTGTATGATATATTATACGTATGATATGTTTAATTCCATTTTGAAAAAAAAATTGCTTGAGAGAGAGATCGAATGCGTAAGTAGTGAAGAATTATTAATGGTAAAATATATAAAATTCACATTAAAATCACATTTCTCTCTAAATGAAAAAAATAAGGCCCTTAACGTAATACGCCCGCATTAAATTACCTTTAGACTATATTCTAGAATAATTATTCATGGGTGCAGAGCATTTTTGAATAAGATTTCGTTCTTTTTCAAATACGGCATGATACGATAAAATATCGAATCTCTATCGATGTTACATTCGTAAATACATTGCACGTCAGATTTGTACTGGGCTTGCAGCGCGTAAAAGGTAGCCTAACTAAACCCGTTATTAGCTCAAAACAAAATCAAAAGAAATAAAAAGGCCATTGGAGATACATCCCGGATTAAAATTTTGGTCAGATCATAGTTATTATACTTGAGGTTGGACTTTTATTTTAATATCTCTCAGTAATTATAAGAGTAAATTGTAAGAAATGCAAATAATTTCAGATTTTGACATGTTGTAACGGGTCTATTCGCGTTCTTCCTACTAATAATCTTCTTGGGGAATATAATGGATCTTTAAATATTATTGTATTGAAAACTTTCCTCCTCCTCCGAAGACACGATTATTCAAATCAAGGCTTGTATTTAAAAGATTAACTTTCAAGCTCGAGGGGAGAGAGAGATTAGAAGGTAACAGGATTGCAATAGTAATTAACGTAAAGCTAGGCGAGAGCACTTCATAGATAATTTGATTCAGGTCGGTTTGAATTAGCTTACTTTAGAAATTATCTTCAAATATAAGAAGGTGCATAGTCTGGACGTGCTAAGTGTAAGTGATCCGATTTATTATAATATTTTCAATTATCTCGTCTACCTCGCTATTGCTCCCCATATTTATCAATTGGTACATTTCTTAACTTCGGTTGTTGAAAATTGTTAATAAATAGAGTTGTATTGACTATGTGGCCAATCTTTCTTCTCACCTTCTTACACTAATGGATGGGATAGCAAATAAATTAAAATGTTATACTTTTTAAGTGTAGCATATTTAGTCTGATTTGGTTTTCATTTTTATAAATTGAAAACACGGACAATATTCTTATATCTTTACAATACATATTGCAGTTTCTTTAATCTTTATTTGATTGATTGTTTTATTAATGTTGCACTTTAGAGGTAACACGAAGGATCTCGTAAGTTTGAACCACAATCAAGTGACGAGAACAACACCTGAGGTGGCACCACATTCTGGTCACGATAGATTTAATATGTAATAGCTCAGAGGTGGGTGCATCAGGTCTCTAACCCGCGACTCAATGATGCAGTTTACGAATTTGGTATTATGACCACTAGGCTACTGCGTTTCCGACAGTGAAGACTTTGAACCTTGACAGTTTTATAACATGTATCAGTAACTTTCTTTTTCTTAAAACAGCATCAAGATTCTAACTAATGATTTGGCAGAAAATAAAATGAGCCTTCCGCTCACCACCATCATCACTCAGCCCCCACGGCATCGATTATCTTTGAAGGATATTTTAATAGTTGAATATTTTCATATATTGATTCGTTAATTTTACGAGATTGATTATATTGATATTCGTATATAAACACCTTCTTCTGAATAGTAAAATATAATATTGCGTGATTAGAACCCACGACCTACGGATTTATAAGCCCGTAACATACGACTAGACAAAAGTGATCACTCCTGTCCGGAGCCTGTTACTGGCTTATTTAAATACCTCCACCAGTGAGTCGGTGGATAGTTGAACAAACGAGATATTTGTTGTTATGGCGAGCGTGTGAATTGTTACTGTTGCGTCAATTGAGTCTGACGATTTTGTTTTGCTGCATCAAGTGAGTCTGACGTCTTTTTTTCGCTGCGTCAAGTGAGTCTGACGTCTTTGTTTCGCTGCGTCAAGTGAGTCTGACGTCTTTGTTTCGCTGCGTCAAGTGAGTCTGACGAGATAGGTTGCTGCAACAAATGAGTTCGACGACTTTTGATTTATCATTTTTGCGGATAGATGGTGCCACGGCAGATCAGAAGTTTTGCGTTTTTTTTTCTTTTCAGCCAAGGTCACCAATGTCGTAGGATTAGAACCCGCGATCTATGGATCTGAATTTGAGGAACTTAATCACTAGACATAAGTGATCACTCCTGAACGGAGGCTGTCACTGGCTTATTTAGATATCACCACAGTGCGTATACTTAAAATATTTTTTTCCAGTTTAAATAAATAATCATTAGACATAATTAAACACAGGAAATGAAGTTCGACATAACTCCAAAGTGAATAATTTCGTTTTAGTTTTAATCTCTACCTCCTCATGAGAATAGAGTGTGGGTGGGTTGAATCCCAGTACGGCATAGGCACTCCCAACAAATCAATGGAACGATGTACAAGAAAGGACTTTAGAGGCGAACACAAATCGGTGTTGTTTGTGAAAAATGGAAGGTCTCGAGACGACGATGAAATTCAAGAAGCACCTTCCAGCAATTTGTAAAACTTCAACTCTCAGAAATTGAATTATAAGAGCATTAAAGAAAAAACTGTTATCGGCAGAAATTTTTTTTTCCTCCCACATCTCCCTTTTTCTTCCAGCCGTGAGTGCGCACGTCGTAAACAATTTAGCCACTCTTTGGCGAAATAAAATATCTGATATCGCTCTAAAGAAAGATAGAAGAGGGAAAAAAATCTCTACTGTTATTAATGTATGATGGGTAAAAATAATAACGTACTTTAAAATATTTAAGAATACTTTTTTTTCTTACTTGGATGTGATATCGATTTTTTTTTTTTTTTTACTAAGATTATTTTTTTAGGTGAATTAGTTTTAAAGCGCTTTGTTGTGCCAAAATCCGTTAACGAATTTCGCAGCGATAGGCGATAATTTTTTTTTATTCCACTACTTTTGCAAGAAAGTTTCATGTTATATATTTTCATTAGTGAAGAATTTTTTTAAAAAAAGGTCTCATGTGTGCTTATTCGTAAGACAGTTTGAAAAGTAAGGCTTCTGCTACGAAAAATTAATTGCTTTTCCACTACATTTCGCTAAAACTAAAATAACGGAAGCGGAACTAAAACAATGTATGAAGATAAATAATTAAATTACATTATAAATGAGAAGAGTTTTTGAAAATTAAAAAAAAAATTAGCCTCCTATAAAAGAGGGTTCTAATTTTTAAATTATTAACTGTAACTTTTACTGACTTCCTATCAGCATAAATTGATAAATTTCTGCTCGAAACTTTATTGGAAAACTGTATCTAATATTAAACTATCCATGTGAATATTCACGGGGAAAAAAGGTTTTCAATTAATTAAACGGTTTTAAATTAAATAATAATCATTTTGGAACTTTGAAAAAATGTAGACGTCTTATCAACTTAACATGAATGTACGAAGGACACAAGTCATATATTTTTTTGAAGTAAAAAGAAAAGCATAAAATTTAAAAATAATTTACGTGTTTCAAAAACCACACATTTGCACTACAAAAGTTCAGTATTTTAAGAAACATTTGTCCTATGTTATTCTCATTAAACTGGATATCAGTATCAATGTAATTTAAAGCATGCCCAAATACTCGATATATTGATACATATACACTCATTAATAGTTTTATTTTGAAATTCGTTAAGAGAATAAAATGTTTTAACATGCAGAAATAAAAATGTGTGTATTTTAAAAATTTATGATCTCCTTAACTTCTTGCCTGATTAGAAATGAAGCACATTTTTAACTCAAACTTCAAGAACAGATAATTATATTAGACGAAGTTCTGATTTTCAATTACATTGTTTTCATTTGAGTGGCCCTTTTTAATATAAAAATTAATACAGATTTTGACAAAAGATATACACATTCTGGAAATTATTGATAAATTTATAATCCAAAACAAAAATAAAATCAGCTAATTTGCCAGAAGTTAATGGAAAGTTAGTTACAACTTAATAATAAATGCTAGAAATAATAAGTAATATTACTGCAACAAATTAATACATCAACTACTGCTAATAACAATTACAAAGAATGATTACGCAAATGAAACTCTTAAAACTAGCGAATGTTTTTAAAAAAGAAAGGAAAAAGAAGAGGAAGGAAAAAAGTAAAATGGTAAAGGTAGATTATTTATTGAATAAAGATTACTTTGTTTCCCTATCAGCTTTGAAGAGATAATAGAAAAAGTCGATTACTTGTCTGTTACGCAGTATAAAGAAAGAAGACGAATGTGTTTGGAAAAAGGAAGAGATAGAAGATAAATGTCTTTATCAGTCTAGAACTGTTTAGTGTCCCTTTTTCAGTTCATTGATATCTTTATTTCCCAAAGAAGACGAT
>BMAU01004907.1:0-23206 GCA_019973935.1 Trichonephila clavipes | reverse complement strand
TTATGTGGCCATGGCAGTTGAGTAGGCACAGTCATGAACTCTGGACAGACCTAGTGACCGCGGTTGCCGAGTGGTATGGGTATCGGATCGCGGCTTGCCTAGTCACGAGTTCGAGCCCAGTACCACTAAAGACCCACCGTGTATGGCAGCGTTGCATGTTAAATCTGTCGAGAGCTGAAATGTCCTCCCTTTGTTGTGGTGTGGTAGTTAGGAGAGGGGGTTCCAGCTCAAGTGTCGTCCACGTCACTTGACCATGGCTCAAAATTACATGGTCCGTCGCCAAAAGCCCTTGTGTAGCTGAACAGTTCAACGTTAATATTCAATCAATCAATCTGGACAGGCATTGTCGAGTCATGGGTTTGAATCCTGTTGCCATTGAAAACCAGTTTTGTACAGTGTTGGTGTACATTAAATCAGCGTTTCTCAATCTGTGGGGGGCACGACAACCCTACGTAGGGGGCGCGAGTAAATCGAGAAGTTGAAAATTGAAGATTATTTTAAAAAAATATCAATTTACTGAAAAAATTAAACTAAAATACATTTGAATACACATTTATATTGATGTAATATACTAATTAACATATCCGTACTGCACAATGCATTTGATAATTAATTCATCAATACTAAGTTAAGAGCAGGTTTAAAACTTTCTAGTGACTTCCCCATAGGATGTCGTATACAAAATGATATATAATACAATATGATGATAATTTAATAGTATCTTTGTTATTTTTGTGTAGTTTGTAATTAGGAGTCATATTGTAGCCTTACGTCATAGTATATATTATTACGTTCTATATATTGTTATTTTACGGAGAGGGGAGCGATGAAAATTGAGATTGAAAACTGGGTCGCAAGCATGGAAAGTTTTAGAAGCACTGAATGAAATGTATTGAGGTTCAATGTCATTACGCTGGAACTTTGGGAATTGAAAAAATTACTAAATTCATTGCTATTGCCCCTGATGTTCGAAGTCAGAGGCTGATAAAATACAAAATAAAATCACAAATTTGCATAAATAATTGAATATTGATAAAGTTATTTTACATGCATAACTTTCCTAAGATTTCTAAAAATTTTTAAAGTAAAAAAAAAAGGATTTTTATTGTATATATATAAACATTTCTCTTTATATATATATATATGACGATTCGAAGGAAGTATGGATAACTTTTCGGGAAATGATTTTTATTTATTCATTAAGACAACATTTAATATACACTGGTATGCAAAAATTAAGGACGAAGTCGAAAAATTAGCATATCAGCTGAACGAAGAGGCAGAGAGGACAGAAAGACCAATCAGGAGATTAAGTAAGGTGATGTACGGTAGCACATACGCAGATAGGCAGGTAGACGTAATGGGGGAGTGTCTGAGTAGTAGAAAGCATGTTGTCGGTGTAAGATCAGTATTTCTGGCAAAGAGATTGCACGCCGTATAGCAGTTAAAATCACACCGTTGCTGCCTCAGCGAGAAATGGGAATAATCAATCTGTTAGACGACATCTGGATGCTTTTACCCGAGGTCGAATCATTGGGAAGTTGGAGGAAGGCCGCAGTGTGACAAGTGTGGCTGCAGAGTTCGGAATTGCTCACAGCATCGTTTCACGACTTTTGAGACAATTTCAAACTACAGGAACAGCTATCCAGGTTCAGTAGTGGTCGTCCACGAGGAACCACACCCGCAGATGACCGGTACATTGTCTTACAGGCCAGAAGAAACAGGCGGCAGACAGTGGGAGAAATCGCTAGACACACGACACAGGCGACTGGACGACTGATATCGCGTTTTACCGTGGCCAGAAGACTGCACGGTGGTGGTCTGTTTGCACGACGCCCTGTACGGTGTGTACCTTTAACGCCTGCCCATCGGAGAAGGCGTTCTCTGTGGTGCCGGGAACACCGGAATTGGAGAGACAATGAATGGGGACGAGAACTCTTTACAGATGAGAACAGATTCAGTTTGAGTAGCGATTTCATCGCATATTCATCTGGAGAGAGCGGGGAAGCCGCAATCATCCCTCGAACATCATTGAAAGGGACAGGTATGGAGGTCGCAGTGTTCTCGTTTGGGAGGCATCATGCTTGGTAGTCGTACAGACCTTCACATCTTCGATGCAGGTTCAGTCAACGGGACCCGTTATTGTTACGAGATTCTTCTTCCATATGTACGTCTTTTTAGAGGCACTATGGGTCTGCAGTTCCTTTTCATGGACGACAATGCACCATGTCTTCGCACAGTAGCTGCCGAACAGCTCTTAGAGGATATTGAACGATATTGGCCGGCACGATCTCGGATCTCAATCCCATCGAGCATGTATGGAATTCTCTAGGCAGACGCTTGGCAGCTCGTACCTTACCATCAGTAACGATTCGGGAGCTTCGATTGGAGCTGCTAGACGAATGGGCAGCAATGCCTCAACAACTCATTGACACCCTCATTCTCAGCATGGGCAGACTCTGTGAAACCTGCCTAGCAGTCAGGGAGATCATATCCCCTACTAAAGACCGGATGTTTCTTGCTGGACACCCATCACAGGGATGTTTCGGCCTTCAGTCGCATTGCGCTCCATGCTACTTTTCAATTAAGCTTCTTTTTTTTTATCCCTCTGGTTTTCTTTTAGTAAGTGTTGCTTATATTACACATGTGCTTACGTATTGGGGAGCTTACGGTATTAAATGGGTTGATTTGGAAAGCTTTGGTACAAAGTTATATTGAAAAAACCGTCTCGTCCTTAATTTTTGCACACCAGTGTATTTACAAAGTGGTAAACCCACACCGTGTTGTTTTTTATTTGGACTGTGTATTGATTTAAATAACTGCCAAATTATCAGATTTTAGTTTAGGTTCTTCAAATGGAAAGTAAAGTATTGAAAATAAAGGTTGAATTATCTTTTCTGTAAATCGTTCAGCTGTTTAATGTTATACGCGAATATGTATGTTAGAAAAATAAATTTTAATTGGGAAATAAAGTTTTTCTTAGGTTATAATTAATACTAAGTTTGCAGAATAATCAAATCAATTTGTCTTCTAGAGTTGGCATACGAATTACTCTTGTGTGTTTAGTTTCACAAACAAAATTAACTAAGGCAGGACATTTCAAACAGTTCTACTCTAAACGCTTTTCAATTGAACTTTACATAATTGTTTTATGAAACATAATTTGAAAATCAAGAATTATATTTTGTTAAGGAATTCATTGTTGAGTGAAAAAATGAGTCTTAATACCCACTTCTAATTGTTCCACATCAGTGACCTCAGCTTTTTTTTATTTTCAATTAAATTGTCGAGCACTTGAATGAAAATCGACGTCTATGTATGCATACAGGCACTGGAACGAAAACACATCCATACAAGAAAAACACTTGTTGGCCAGGAATTCAGAAATATTCCTTATCAGATTACGTTTTAGAGATATCTATCCATTCTATGAGTAACCTAATCTCCTAAGCGTCATCTACAGTGCTAACTTTGAGAAGTCACATATCATCCACAACGAAAAATACAATTCCCATAATATCAACATATGTTGCGACATATATCACAAGGAGACTTATTTTTAATATTTTACAGCATAGCTCCACCATGGAGCACTTGTAGGTCATTATAATGACTGAGAATTCCACCTAACAAACCATGACCAACATAATTTAGGTCTATATTCGATGGGTTCTATTTTGTCCCTTGTCATCACCAGATTAAAACTCTATCTGAATCACTTTTTAAGGAAAATCGGAACTAGTCTAAGAAAAGTAAAAAAATGTGTTATAGTTCTAATCCATAGGCGTCCTGAAACAGATTTTTATGTTAGTTTTTCTTATTCAAATTGAAACTAAATTTTAAATTTTTTAAAGAAAGAAGTACTTTAATTTTACTCATCTCTCAGTTAAAAAAAATAAGTTTTCCATACAGAAAGTTATTATTACCCAAATCATTTCTGTTAAAGCTGACAGACATATTTTTCCATCTTTCCTCCCGTGCTGCTTTAAGAAACCCTTTTCTAAACGTGAATTGAATCTCAAACAGTATATCGATACAGAATATAGCAACATTTTTATTCCGAATGCATAACACGGATTCATAACTGCGATTCTTGAAAGCACAAAGAATTTTTTTTGGTTTATTTATTCCCGGATGAACATGCTCTTTTTTTTGTCAGATGGACTTCTTCATAAAAATAATTTACATTCAATCCAGAAAGGAATGGGTGTTTCGAGACCTTTTTTTCAAAATATGAGCTCAGCTTTGATTTTTTGTTTTATTTGAATGAGGATCAAGAACTGAAACTTGAAACATACACATGTAAAGAAAGAATTTTCACAAAATAATGATTTCTTTCCTTGCCTTTTTTCTATAATAAGTTTGAGAAACAAAATATCTTTATAAATGTAACTTAAGTATAAAAAAAATGTTATGCTTTTCTGTGTAATCACATATTTTCTAGGAGTATTCAAAGAATTTAACTTAAGCATTTTGTATAAGCAATAGATTCATAATGGAGTTACATTTATATAAACAGTTAATATATTTTTGTTTCCTTTCGAAAGTAACATATTAGTTTACACTCACATATATATTTACGTTCTTTATAACATCGAATTTGATGTAAGCATCAGTTACACTTATGCAAAGAGACTATTTATCTTTACAGCTAACTAAAAATTGACATATGCAAATCATTTCACAAAGACATTTTGTCTCATAGAACACGACTTTATTTTACTCTAGCGTGAGTAATATGTAAACAAATATTTCATTAAATCTTTTCTATCTCTTTACTTAAGAAAAGGATATTTATTCATTCATGAATCTCAGTGAATGATAAATCAGCTCACATTCTACTTGTTTTAAATCACCCTACATTCAAAATATTTATAAATAAGTCAACTGGAATTTATTTTTAGTCTTTCACATGCATGTAGTATATAGTAATTTTTCAACAAACGATGCAGGGAAATGTATCTTTTAAAACTATTCATTATCTCTATTTAAAATCTACTTTCTGCAGAAATTATGGGTCTACTTATAAATTTATATGTAATACACGTCTGAAAAGTTATTTATTAATAAGGCACATGTATGAAAATTTGGAAATCATATTTATTATGTTGAAAAGAAATCCATTGAAAACGGGTTTTGAGTAAATCCGCTTTAGGGAAGGGGTTTAAGGGAGTGAAAAAAATTCCACTTCAATCTTAGACTTTCAAGTCATATCTTTTAAACGAAGAGATGATGGTTAGGAAAATATTTCAATGCAATTATTCGCTTAAAGCTAGAAATATTATAGTAAGTATATTATTAGCTAGATTACATAAATAATATATTTACAATCGAACCTCTATATAGCGAGCCTCTTTATTGCGAATTTTTCTATATAGAAAACTTTTTCCTGGAACCTTGAATATTTCACGATTTTCTTCGTAATATAACAACTCTATAACGAAGCGAATTTTCTACATAACGAAATTTTTCTTTTGTGATTCAATTTTTGATATCTCTTTTTTTAAAATTACTTCTGAAAAAATTTCAAGTTATTCTCTCTTTAATACATTTTATGGGGGTCATAAATCTTGAACTCGTTTTATTAGATCCTAACTCGCTGAGAGCAATAGAGTTCTGAACGTTTCATCCAAGAAGTGCAACCTTTAACTTCCATTGACCAGTTCACTAGAAACATCTTCGATATCATCTTTCACCCTCAGTGGAATTGTCCCCGTGCTCTAATTATAAAATAATATATTTTTAATATTCCATAGATGCTTTAAATTATAAAATGTTCTTAAAGTTTATTAATTTTATTATGAAATTATTTTCTTAATATTTAAAATACAGTGAATTCCTCGACATTCCTTTTTCTTGTTTTTTCTTTCTTTGTTTGTTTTTTGATGGGTAAGATATATAAAATAAACATATATTAATTTAAAAAGAGGTGTGAATAATTGCTTTTTTAATGTATAGTGTTTATGAACTAAAAATTTGTTTAATCTGTTTCATAAAGTACATTAAAAGATGAACCTCTAAATAACGAATTTTCCATTAACGATCTTTTCCCCGGGATTTAGCGACTTCGTTATTTTGAGGTCCTATTGTTTATGTTTTTGTTTACGAGGAGTGTTCAGATTTAAATACCGTTTTAGAAAGACTGGAATAAAATATTTTTTCAAAACAAAATTTATTTTTACCTGAAAGAGCATGTTTTTAAAAACATTCTTTTACATGGATGCCAGCATTGTTCAGGCATTTGTCCTATCAGGAAACCAACTTGTCTATACCTCTTCAAAGAAAGATGCCATTAGGGAAGACAGATATTGCTAAACAGCTCTTTGTGAAAACCCGTTACAAAGCAATCTTATTGTTTGAACCGTCAGTTCTTATGAGTTTTTCCTTTCACTTTTTTCAAACCAAATTATTATTAACAATAGCAGGCCACACACTTCATGCTTCACCATAAACACTGGTACGCCATTCCATCTCTCATTACATTTTCTCCATAAACCTCTATAAGCTGACGGTGGATTTAAACTAGCTTAACATTTTTTGCGCTAATAAAGTGGATTACAGAAAGTATTTCAGTGTCGGCGGTATCAGCAATCATCTTAAACTTTTTAAACGTCCTCTAAGGTTGCTTAAAAATACACAATCTTACTGTAATAGTGTCACTGTATTGACAATCCATCAGAGACACATGTTCGCAAGGGCTGAACTCCGATACTACAGTAGGGGTTTCGGTAGAACCAAATGGTACATAGTTTCCCGTCACACCTTGAATATATATGCATATAACTTTCTTTATGCATTAAGAATTCTCATAATTATGTTTATTTTTAGAAGAATATTTTTGTAATATATTAAAGAACTCGTAGCACGTTTCCCTAAAACAAAAAGAAAGAACAATAAAACTAATTCTTACCTAAATTTATGCTGTTGCTGCTTATTTATTTAACATTTGTATCTACTCAGAAATTGAATACATGCCTTTGATAAAAAAGGAATTGAGAATTAATTCTCATTCTGTTGTCACCCTATTACATCCCTTTCTTGAAAATTTATTTTGCCCTCCCCCTCTTAACTCAGTGTCATTTATAATTACCTCATTCCATCGGCCCCAAAGTTAAATTCTTCCATTCATCCGAACAGAATTTCCAACAATTACTTTTGATACTCAAGCACAGGGTGTTTATAAAAGAATATAGGAGTTGTAAAACGCATTATAGCATTTATTACATTTAACTTATTAATGTAACTCATACATCGAATGAAAGACCAACTGAAATAGTTTTGTTTGGTGACATGTGTGCGCATGCGCGCCTAACGTATTTTAATTTTTGCCCCCTTTCCCGCCAATCAGCACGCTAGTAAGAAATTGGATACAAGTGAACAGAAAGCGCTTTGTATTCCCAAGTTTGCAAAGAAAGAATCTGCTATTATTGTGCAACAAGCGTTCCGTTGAATACCTTAGTGGATAGGTGACTACTCATAATGCGTGCATCTGGAGCTTTTAAAATCCTCACGAAGTGCTAGAACCGCAACGAGACTAATCTAAATGGATTGTTTTTGTGCCACATCTCGGTGGAAAGTGTATGAGCCTATGGTTTTTAGAGAGCCAACTTTAACTGGTTTTGTCTATCTTGATGCTCTTCATTTATGGCTATTTCCTTAATTGAAAGAAAGTGAACCATATAATTTCATTTGGCAGCAAACTGGTGCACCATGTCACTAGCATCTCTTAGTACGAGATTGGTTGAACATGACTGTACTCGATCAATGGATTTTCCACAAAGGGCCTCATGAAAAGCTTGTTTCGCATGGCCTGCACGTTAACCCGATCTAATGTCATGTGATTTTTATCTATAAAGATTCATTAAGGGCTGTGTGTACATACCTCCGCTACCAGCTGGCCTTCCTGACTTAAGACATAGGATTGAATCAGCGGTTGCTAGAACTATTCGGACGTACTGAACAAAGTTTTGGATGAACTTGCCTATTGACTTGATGTGTCCTGTGACGAATGGAGCTCACATTGAACATTTTTAAGCTTGTAGGTAAAACTGTTTTAGTTACTTTTTCATTCGATGTATGAATTGTACTTGTAATTTATACGTAATAAATACTATAAGGCGTTAAAACTCCGATATATCCTTTTAGGAACACCCAGTATATATTAAAGTCTTAATTATTACCGCTATGAAATAGCATATATAACTAGATAAAATTAATATTGTTCATTAATTGATCCGAATAATATAATGTTATAAATTACAGCTATTAATGGTATGGTGAATTGCTTAGTTTCAGAAAGTTACAGCACCCCGCAGTGGCGTGATGAGAGGAAGCTATATTAATGGAAATAACACTCCATTACACGATACTGCTGGCAACGGAATTTCCAAGCTGGCCACGTGCCCGTTACAGACGATTTAAGAAATGGAAGACCGTAACTAACGTAAGATAACACAGTGAAGAAGTTTGAAGGCTTCATACTATTTATTAACCCAAAGAACAACCATCCAAATACTCATAAATAAGATTAATCGTATATATAAAAGACTTAAGAATCCTAAGCAAAACAAATTAAGATTCGGTCTCCATTAACTTCATAATAGTTAAGTTCTTAAGATGTCTCTAATCGATGAGGAGTTCTGATCTGCTAGAACTTCGGCTATTCAACTAATAGTGTAATAATTTACGTACAAAACTAAAATATCTTTGTATGCGAAATATCTTTATAGTTGCCGTATTTCTTCTTGGTATATATATTTTTATCTCCTGGGTACTTTAAGATTTCATTAAAATTGTGTAATATCTTCCACTGTTCCACATTCTGTATTTTTCTGGAAATGGGATCATAGTTGTTTTAGTACCTCATATATGTAATATTTTATGCTATTGTTACCAATACCAGATACAAAATTAAATAAAAGAAATAACTTATATTTCCCTGTCATATTAGTTCTTGTCTTAATGCGCATACGAATCGCAATAATTGAGTAGTAACTGATTTAGTAACTTTGAAATTAAGTAATATTCTGTAAGTACTATTTTGCGGAGAATTACGAGTATTGGTTTTCTGCAACTATAATCGAAAGTATTTAGTTTCAATTATTTTGCTTATAGAAAGAAATATGATTTGAACGTTATATTTGTATAAATTTATAAAATATTATAAATCTTACATTTGTCTAATTGTACTCTTACTATAGAAAACTGAAATTTAAGTGGTTGAATTTGACTGTCCAATTTCATAAATTATCCCGCATTTAAATAAGTTTAAATATACGTATTTCATCTCATTTATTAAAAGGTTCTTATTAAAGGTAAATATAACAAATATTTGATAATTTTACATTTTTAATCAGTTCTACGTTGTATTTTTCAGCAAATAAAGCACAAATTCCAACCAAAGTATTATACCTCCTTAGCAATATATCTGTTTACACTTCTAGCATTAACCGAAACCCTTCGTTAAACAAAGTATTGAGGTAAGAAAAACTTCTCTTAATTTCAATCATTATACCCCATGTTTACCTCGTCATAATTATAAAAGTGAAACCATGCTGAAAATAAAATGGCTTAGCTTTAGTTCTATATTTATGTTCCGTGGTTTGGAAAGTTTATCACAAATTCTTCAGCCTTGTAAGATGAAACTGCCCCTGAGGCCTCTCATCTTTCGTTCCACTACCGAAAATTCTGAAAGTTAACGGTAATTTCTTGGCAGAACTTCTCACTTCAAAATTGTTCTCATTTCGTGAGGCTAAAGTTCATTCATGTATAAGAAATAACGAGAAGGTAATAATTTATTGTCCACAGAAATTATATTTGAAAAATTAAATTTAATTGTTAAAGATTTAAATACATTATATTAATTAATTCTTGTATTTAACCGTTTCTATGAAAACTGAGATTTATATAAGTTTGAAATATTTATTGATAATTTTTTTTCTCTTTGGTTATTAATTTAAAAAATCCTGTTTGCTACATTAACTTATAATAATATATTAGGAGAATATAAAATAGTTGTTTCTGCTTACATATTAGAAAATGAAACATTTTTAATCCAAATTTTCTTAATACATGGAGTATTGCAACTTAGTATTAATGTTTATGAAAATTCTTCTAAATTATATAAAAAATAATTATAAATGCTATCAATACTGAAGAAAATAACAAATTTTATTGAATTTGTTCATTTGTCTTAATTTCATATTATGTTTTATTTGAAATATCTATTGCCTAATTAAAACTAAATAAATTCAGATATCCATATCAAGAATAATGGAGTAAGTCTATAATGAGGTATGGAAAAAAATATCCAATTATGCTTTTCTTCTTATTACTTAAAATGCTACTTTCATCACTAAATTATAGATGACCTTTGGACTAAAATTGATATCCAAACGAATAACTCGAAATCAATTTTTTGCAAAATGGGTTGCTATATATAATTTTCAAGATATAATAGTTGTTATAATTCACTTTCTTGTGATTTTATATATCTTAATTGCAAACAAATTCTTAATACAAATGAGTACGAAACAATAATCTAATGCATACCATATTAAAAAAGCATGAATGTTTGGATGGAATTGTATTTTTATTAATATTTAAATTGTAATTTATTATTAACGTGCTATGTGTGTTCATTTATACACTGTATTTAATGTCTATTCCATTATATTATTATTATTTACGATAACTATTTTAAGTGTATTTTTTGTATAATAATTGACTTTATTCTGGTACCTCTTACCAACGTCATCGACTGTTCTAATCTTATAAGTTTTGGCAACATGTTATTTGTTATGAGTTGTTTGTGTAATGCAATCTGTGTGAACTGTTCAATTGCTTTACAAACCAGCTGAATCACTGCATATATTTTATCCGTTCTCAGAATATCTAGTTCTTCGTCTCCATAATTTATCAAATTATTGATAACGACACTATCATTGACATTTTCGTATTCAAACAGGAGCATGCTGCTAGCGCGTTGAGAGGAAGCAATTGAACGAGCATTGTCGGAAGATTGTTTATAACAAATGAACAGAGTATTTTAAAGTGTATATATGTACATTGATAGAAAACATTACAGTGGCGTCAAAGTCGTTGAAATTCATACATCGCATAAAAAAAGAGATTGCTCAAAAATAAAATCGCATAAAAAAGAACCGAACTAAAACAGGTTATATTGTATATCAATAAAAAATAATTTAAGGCTGTTTTCTGTTAAAGTTAATGAATTAATGAATAGAACTAATCCATTTACTATCAAAGCGTGTTTTAGATGTAAAAATTATTGGCCTTAATATTCAATATTTCTCTCTTGCGCGAGAATCAATTAAAGTGTTTAATTATGTATTATATTCCTCTCTTAAAAATTAAGAATATTCTATATAGTAATAGGCAATATACCTATTTTATTCATAAAGATAAAAGCCATTACAGCATGAAAGAGTATACGAAACATGCACAAGAAGAGACATTACATAGTTCACAAATATATCTCACGAGTTTTAAAATGGATTTTACTCAAACCAATGAAGTTGTTATTTATAAGTATTGACATATTGTTTCTCTCTGAAAGTCCTCGTATTTTAAATTTTTTCTTTAACACTAGCAGAAAACAATTTTGTTATATTTTCATTAAGGTATCCGACTACGTTCGGAACCGTGATTTTAAAAAAAAGCAAATAAATGGATAAGTTTCATAATATTTAGTGTCACTTAGATTAGAATACATGTACAAAATTGTTTTAAGGACATTTTGACAAAAATAAATTATTTAAATAGAATATTTCGGAAAAATAAACTTAGAATAACCTTTTTCAAAATGTTCTCCTTTTATAAAATATGCTTCTATAATAATAATATTTTGCTTAAATAAAGTAAAGACTTCTCCAGAGAGTCTGAACTAGGAGTTTTAAAAAATTCACATTATGTTCAGAGTTACCACCAATTGAAAAAATTATTGGCGCTTTTTTCTTAAAATGTATTCCCTCTGCTGTAGTAAAACATAGATACATCCACTTCTAAGATATATATTTCAAATATTCTAGTTGAGCCTCTGTAAAGAGGTCTGAGCTATATATAGGCAAAATATTATTATAATAGAAGCATTTTTCACAAAAGGAGAATATTTTGAAAATGGGTCATTCTATGTTCATTTTTCGTCAAAATATTCTACTTAAATATTTATATGCTTTTGCAAAACCACGGTTTCGAAGGTAGTCGGATACCTTAAGTATCCTTCAATATTTCATGGTATATCAATCTCCTTACCATTGTTTAAGTGATGGAGAATAATTTCTTTGCAACGAGATTCTGTGACAGAAGAATTCTTGACTTCCCCCTGAGATTGGGTACCTATGAAAATTATTAGAAAATAATACTCAGAGATGAATTCAATGGTGGAACACTTTATTGATTATTTAAACAATAGTAAAAAAACACGAGCTTATATCTTACATATACATTTCAGTACATCACAGAAGTATCAAAGAAACTGGGATAAATAAGGCAGTGTATAAAAAGAATTAATACAATACGTAATAAATCAAAATTATTGAATACAAACTTTCATTATGTAATAAAAGTTAGTTTCTTAATAATATTCAATACTTTTCGACAATTTTTCGAAATAAGTTTTGACTAAAGTAATATTTAAATCAATGGATATATTTTTGAGTTTTCATCAGACATACGGTTCTAAAATGTTTCCTTATGGATGTAATGTAAAACACGTCATCTTTGTGAAAAATTACAAAAAATACTCACACCATTGTTAGTTTTCAAATTATGTTTTTAAATAAAATAATATAAGGAAGGAGGTGAATTATCGGTTTCCAAATTCTTATGATGGATCAGGACGTGCCACTCTCTATATACATATTCGTAGTAATAGTAATATTCATTGTAATTGTAATGTAATTGATGAAGTATTTCTTGTGTAATTTGAGAAATATTATCTAGTTGAGTCATATACAACTTATCATTTCTATAAAGTTTAATTTAGAAACTATCCCAGGAAGATAAGAAATTCGATAGTTTATAATAAATTTCTGAAAGAGTTTAACTTATAATTGTTTCCCTTCATCGAATAACTTAATGAGAAAGCTACTACTTCCTAAATATTATTAAAACAGGGTTTTAAATTTGACATAAAGTGAAATAAGGCTCATACAACTTTTAAAGTATTCTTCCGAGAAACGAATGCGTATGTTAGTGGAAATAAATCCATAATGAGCAGAAAATGGAATTCAGAATTCAGGAGAGAAAGATGGGCAGATTAGATGTATTGCATCAGTCCCTTTATACTACCGAAAGTTAGAACAGTACTTCATTGTATATGGAAATGATAACCAGTGCAACATCAAGAACTCTTGTATAAGAATTATTGTAATCAGTCCTATAATCTGTGTTAGCCATTATGACAATAGGAAATTATAGCAAGGCATTCAGTGTTACAATAATCTTTGATAGTACTCACAACCATGCTTTCTTGATCTTGTGCCCTTCGAGTATATGCCCCAGATGAATGGTAAACGACTAACTCTTACTACCTACAGTTAATTTAGATGAAATTTTATAACGTACGTAAGCTACATGTATCGACATATCAGCACATAGAATAATTTTTTAAGTATCAAAAATAGGACATTTGTCATTTTTGTTTCGGTGGTTCAGTGTTTGAAATATGGTGCAAATAATCAATTCAAAATAGAATAAAATTTTTAATTAAAACTGGGATATAACAAACAAGAACACATAGCTACACGTAAGACTACCTAAAAAATCTTCGCATCCGAAAATCTAATGAAATCAATCAGTAAAAGCAACAACTTTTTATAGTACAAGTCAATTTGAACCGTAACAGTCATACAAACAATTCCCACATCGAGATTCATGACAAAAAGGAAAACAACAATCGCAACATTATTAGTGATACTAAATGGTTAATTATCAGTAAATAAAATAAACTGTTAGTTATGTAAATTTTTGAATCAAAGCAGATGACAATAGTATGGAAAAGGAATAATATCTAACGTTAATATATATATTAAAAATTTTTAAAGAACATTTTTCATGTTTACATATATATATATAACATATTTTGATTTATACTCAAATCCACTGCCTAGTTTTTTTCAAAAATAGCAGCACTTCTCTCCCCCCCCCATTTCGATCCCAGGCGGTATGTAAAAAGCCATATTAGGCAATCAAACAGTGCGTGATTACTGTGGCCAATTGCTTATTTTCGCAGTTTTCCACAAATCGAATGAGGCTCTCCTTCCAATCAATTCATTTACATATGTTATGTTATTTGTCCAGTAAAATTGGATTTGATATGCCTTATTCTTAATGTATTGTATTTTTGATAACCAGCGCACAAATAACTATATGTAGATTCATACAAGATAAAGGAAATTACTATATCAACAGTTATATTTTGAGAAAGACTTGTTTAGTTCTAATCACATTGTAGACCTGGTGAAAATTCTCAGATAAATATAAAAACATAATTTAAGTATTTTAGTATGTTTCGGAAATTTTAAAATAATTGTTAAGCCAGTTTGACATGGGGAGAATACAAACCCCAGTAAGTAAAAATCTAGCAAATACTTCTTCAGCTACTGAGAATTTCAATACTCTTTATAATTCTTATGCGTTACATGTATGAGCTTACTGTTTTTATTGAAACAATGGTCTATTCCTATTTTTGTATTTTTCCATATTATTTAAACTTTTAAAGCGAGTAGTGACACCGTTAAAACCTATGTTTAAGATATAAATTTTTTAAAAAAATAGGAAAGTAAAATATAAATATTAATACACTCTAATACTGACATGTTTTCAATAAAAGTACTTTCAAAATAAAAGAGATTTCAACTGCAGTACTTTTGAAATTTAATTTTCAACTTATTTTAAGTAGTTCTTCCTCTAGTATCTGTAACCTTTGGGTTGGGTTTCCCACTTTGCAGTATGTAAGCTGATTTTCTTAGGATAAAAAATTGCCCAGATTAAGAGAAATAGAGTTTAGTTCGTATCCAAGGAAACTACATATGAATATAAACTTTTTTATGCCCTATCAAACAAAATTTTTGCTTTGCATTTTTTTTATCTATTTTTAACCATAGTAACAACTGGTTACTTAAGACCTGCTTATATAAAATACATTCCTATTAACCAGAATTAAAAAAAAATTCTGATAAATTTGGTTTTTAGAGGTTTGTTATTTGTAAAATAAATTCTTATTAGAAGTATATAGGTCAGTCTTCTTATAAAATTTTAATCAAAACAACTTTTGAATGTTTTGTATTTATATCTAGGAGCCAGACTCTCATGAAGATTATGGTTTAAATACTCAACAAATCCAATTTCTAGCGTTCAAAATATTTAAACAATAGAAGGCTTAAGTAATATTTTTATTTCAGTCCTTATTTTTTGTATATGTATCTTAATTGTGTCAAAGTAATTTGAATTTAAATAGAAATATACATTATATAGTTTGTACATATCTTCGAAATTGAATAATTTTAAAATGAGCAATTATGATGATGTTCGTGAAAACATATATATATATTAGGGTATCATTATTTCTTATTTATTTTCTCTTCCTTTTTATTTGCTTGCCTATATTTTTTTAAAATAATTTTTGGATATATGTATGTGCAATAATAATAATAAGTGTACAAAATTTTTATATGTATATTAATCAATTTAGACTAATATACATTTTAATACAGATAATAAAATTTCAGAAATATTTTGCTATAGTAGTAAAATTATAACTTTAAATAGGAATATATGACAAACAAAAAGAAATATAATTTTTTACTTAACAAGTAAATATTTTTATTTTCTATTTAATCATTATAATTAACAGAAATATCTTCATCATTTGTATACATTGCATTTCCATACTTAGTAATCTCTATTCCATTAAATAAAAATAATTAAAAAATGTAATACATAGAATTTTTTAATCCCACTGTTTAATTTTTGCCTCAAAATATTGTTAACCCCTATAATTCTCAGCACTAGTTTATCAATATTTCAAAGTTGTAATACGTGTCATCACACACACGCACATTCTTATTTCCAGGAAATAATCATAATATTAATATTTACATCCTGCTTATATGCAAATGCCTAAGCAAAGTCATTTTTGTTGCCAGTTAAATGAATAAATCGATACACAATTAAGTTTAAATCAAACACTATTAAATGCAAGACTGAACAGAGTGTTATGTGACTGATCAATACAATGAGAGAGAAAGAATAATCCCTTACATAAATTTTTACTACAATCCAAAAAGTTTTAGGATTCAGAAATGGAATTAAACTGAGCTCTTAATATTCTGATTAATCCTTATAGAATAAAATGTAACCCCTAATCTTTCTGAACATAAATTGAATAAATGGGTATCGAGAAAAATTTCTAAGGAAAACATGTTTTAAATTCAGTCATACTGATCAAAGAGTTTTGATTTCGGTTTGATTTTTGTATTAAATTAACATTTCTAGTGCATTTTATGGTATATTTATGCAATCTTATATTAGTTGAAAATTGATATGTTTCCTGAATTATTAATGCATTATTGTATATTCATTTATTTACTGAACTGTATGTCATCATTACACCAATGAAACACAATTATGTACTCTGAAGTAAAATTAACAATAATTTAAAATTGATATCTGGCAGCATTCAGGTAAATTGATGGGATGTAATTTATTTGCGAATAAAAACTAAATAACAAAATATGTACGTAATTTTCACTTTAAATTAATTTAGAAAATATTCACAATTGTCTATATAATTAAATTAATAAGTACACTAAATATGAGAACTACGTAAAGCAAATATTTCTTTAAAAATATACGCTTTAAATTTATCAATGTTATTTAAAAGGTCTGCTGTTTTCTATACTAACAAATAATATTTCCGTGTATTGATAAACATATCAGCTTTAATTTAGCAATACTTTATTATGAGTATGATAACTACAAAAGGGCAATATTTTAGTTTTACTTTTTCATTGAAATAGTGTATCCTACAGCCATCCCACAGTTACAAGACCAGAAATAAGACTTGTGCATAACCATTAATTAAAAAAAATACGTCTCTTATCATGGAAATAGGATTGAAGAGTTCTACAAAAAATTGTTTTAGTACATTACTTATTAGATGACCATTTCAAGGATTATAGAAGAAAAAGTGACAGACTTAAGCAATCAAAATTTCCATTCTGAAACTAAAATCTCATAAGTATTTCGTGTTTCAACCGCTTCTAGGATCTCCTAAACTAACTTAGCACAGCATTATTTATATTCTCATTTAACGTATGCTAAATGAAAATGTAATGTATGGTAACTTAACCCTTTAACTGCCACCTGCGTGTATATCTGTCTCTCTCGACCTGTGCGTTGAATGACCCAGACGTATATATAAGTGTTTCTAAAATTTGATTATTTCGTTTGCGCTGTAATCTGTAAAACCATTTCAAAGGGCTATGAATGCAATAAAAGGTCCTTGACAGTATCTAAGGAGAATTTACTTAGTTCAGAGAAAAATTTGTGTATTTGTGTCTTTTCATCCTCCCCTCAATACACTGCATACGCACACCTATGTGAAAAATGACAGCACCGGGGAGCGAATCGCGTAATTTTTAATCGGTTTTTAAAGGGTTAATTGAAGTCTATTAGAGCTCGTATGAAAACAAGTGTCAACTGATCAAACTAATATCAAATCGAAAAGAAAATGTTTTGCGGATACTTTAAAACATTCAATAATAGTGCCTTGAGCAGAATACAATTGCTTCCTAAAGTTAAAAGGGTAGCACGACTTTCAAACTTTAATCAAGATTTCGATTACAAATCTGAAGAAATAATTGTCATGGCTCAATTTTGAGAAAAAGTCACATTGTAAATAATAATGATTTATCTTTTAAAAATATATAAAGACTCCCCAAATGCATTTAAAGAATATTTTGTATCAAATAGTTTCCATTGTTTCCAAAAATTACAAAAAAAACGTGGCCTGGGCTTTGCGTATTCCCTAAATAATTTGCTCCGTTATTGAACATAAATTTAGACAATTTTATTGGTAACCATGTGCATGAATCACAATTGCTATGGGCATGTAGCTCATTTTATTTTTCCAATAAGGTTAGAAGAAAAAAAAATAAAACAACATTTTACAACAACAATTTAGCCATCTTACGAGTAATGGAGTAATGGATGATAATTTGCATTTATTTTAGAGATTTGAGGCATTTAAAATTAAAGTTTTCGAATATTTTATACTTGCTCTTTTTACAATTTTCTTGCAGTTTTACTACGACAATACTACGATTCATTGTACATTGGATCAAAATAGGTATGATTAATTCTAGTAAGAATAAAATAATCATCTTACACTACTAAATTATTCAGAATACAAGAATAAGTCTACCAAAAAAAAATTCTAAACAATCATCATTTTAACTTAGTACTGCAACAAGTATTAAAAGAAAGGAAGAAAACATGATTTTTTTCGAATTTTATTACGTTTGATGAAAAACATCTCAAAACGCTTCTGTCGTAAACCACATTTAACACTAACACGATGTATGACTCCTAGAATGAATAAACGTAAATTACGTCTTACTTCAGAAAAATTTTGTTACCATAAGGCAGGTTTATTTTTTTTGAAAAACTCTATTACTAAACACAGTACATTTGAACTTTACACATAATTCCGTTCCTAGTTTTAAAGACGATTAATCAATAATAAATATTCGTAATTTCTAAGACTTCCTGAAGCCTAATTCTTTTATTCTTATAGCATTAAATCACACATTGTTAAATTGAAAGTTTAAATGCATCATATTGGAATTAATGTTAAAATTAAGTATGTTGTAATAAATATTGAGTTCACACACACAAGCAGGATATATAAAGATCATTAAAATAGGGTTCATTCTCTGTATAATGTTTAAAAATTTCGTTTCAGAGAGAAATTATTTCCTGATACTTCATATTATAATTAACTTTGTAAAAATAAATCTGTACAATGAAGTTAGAATTCTTTGATGCAAACTTAAACTAAGTAGGTTTAAGACGAATCAAATATCCCTGTAAAATGGGTTTTTATTTGTTAATATTTTTTATTTAAGTGAAATGGTTGTAATGAGATGTAAGGAATACAACTCTCTGCTTTGTTTTATTTTTCACAATTTTTATTTAAATTTCTGTAAAATTTAAGATTAATTACTGCTATATTTATGAAATAATGTTCTTTTTCAATTCTTTTTTATTCATTGATTTTAAAAGATTACAAAATAAATATATTTGTAAAAAAAAACAATAATCAATCCTATATTTTATATTCGCTACCTCAAACAATTAAAGGGTTATGTAATGAAAGTTGAGTAAGCATTGATAAAATGAATATTTGATAATGATAAGGCATCATTTAAGTTATAATTTGTGGGTGAATCGAATATACTAGTCACCCATCTGGTATAATAGTTAATGAAGCTGACTGCAGTGCCGTAGGACCTGGGTTCGAATCCCGATGAAGGCATGGATGTTTTTAAATGAATCTTGTCTTAGCGGCATGGGCATACTCTAAATAGCTAACGAGCCAAAAGTCATCTCACGAGATTGGTGGAAGAGGAAGAGATGAGAGGCTTCTGACCACCTCCAGGGTGTTCTTCCTCAAAATTTGAAAGGAACCGAGCAAAATCGTACTGTCACTTGCATGGTTCTCAAAGCTAAGGGTAACGATAAAAAAATCTATATATAGCCCTTAGCCACGATGAAGTATCGTAGGCCTTGATCTGATGTTACTGTAAATCAGGTGGCATAAGTAACAACAACATAATAACGCATATGAATTAACCACGGATATGTTTCCATAATCATTTTTGTACAAAAGGAATCCATCATTTTTGATCTTTTTACTTGTGTGATTTCTCCGAATCAATACAAATTTAAAAAGGATGGTGTGAATGAAATAGTCGACTTTCGAATGAATTATTTTTTCAGTTATGAAAGGTGATTTTTGATAATTACTAGAGCTTTTTTTATTGCATAACAATGTGTAAAGTGCAAATATTTGTAATGTGTAACAATAGTAAATAATTTTTTCTGGAATAAAATACACATGTTTTTCTTTACCAATTAGAATGAACTGTTTTTAAATATTAAAATATTTACAGTATCTTGATTTTAATATGGAAAGATATATCTTTAAATAAAAATTAAGATCTGGAAATGTTTTACAAGTAGTATAAATTGCAGCGAAATTCAATCTAGAATTCATATCAAACTCCATTTAATAATTTTACTCAGACAAACGACTGATCCAATCTTAATTAAAGTTTTCTAGTCACGGAATTGAAGCTCATTTCTCACTGAAACATGAGGTATAAATCAAGTAGAAAATTTTACGATGACATCCATTCTCATGAATTCTAATTGTGTTGTATGATACCTCATATTATCTCAGAATTTATTACCTTTTAACACATGAAGAGTTATTTCAACTTTCCTAAGAGGTAGATAGAAAGTTCATTTTCTATCTGCTCACATTTTGTATAGGAAAAGACGAGTCAAGTGGCAATGATTTACATGCATTCTGAAGTTTACCTAACTATGTGTTGTCTTTCTAAGAATGAGAAAAAATAAATGCAAATCCTCAAGATAAGATATTTTAAATACCAATAGATGTTAAAAGTATGAATATTCTCATAAAATTTATTTCAAATTACTTATGAAATGATACTTTAAATTACAATCTCAGGAATTTTATAAATATTTCAAAGTGATGAGAAACAATTTTAATTGCTGAAGTGATTAAATTAATAAAAACAAGTAATATTAAAAATATTTTCAAGTCAATTTCTACTTAAATCAACATAGAAATATATTATATTTTAGCTACTTTTATTAAACACTTGATTTACCAATTAATATAAATATGTATATACATATGACAGAATCACAACATTAAAGTGATAATTAATTTTTTTATTAGCCTCATTATAAAAGTATCGTATTGTAATCCAAAACAATCGTATATATATAAAAATTTAAGTTCAACTGAATGCTTAAAAACGTGAGAAAAAACCTTTTCAGGTTTTGACACAAGTCGCCCAAATTGTCAGCTAAGCTAAGTCGCCAACGTGGCTGTATTTGTAATTCTTTAAATAATTAGTTTTATCAATTAAATTTTATTCATTATAATTAATTGCACTGTATTTTCATCCAAAATAATCATGAATATAAAAAGTTTTCATCTGAATTGAGCACTTTAAAAATATATTTTATTAACGATTGAAAATTTCCACCAAGATAAATAAATAAATAGAGTGTGAGCTATAATATTAGGAATTGAATAAACTTTGAAATGAACCATTTATGAATGTAATGGTTATAATCATATGCAACAAATAAATATGGTTAATTAAAAATATACAGCAAGAATTTGAAAATTAAGCAAACATTTCAAATGCTTTCAGCAATTAATTTAAGTATTATCAGTGACTTATACTGAGAACCCAATAAGAATTGTAAGATAAATTATAAGTAAATATGTTTTTAAAATCTGTTTAAAATTTCTTGCAAATCTCTATACGTAAAATATGAGCTAAAATGTGGGAAATAATCAATATAAATATTTTATATATGTCTCAAAATGGTTGTGCTTATGCTGGATGAGACTTCGGCATTATAATTCAATGAGATACACTATAAGACATTGACATCAATAATATGAATACACAATTTATATCATATCTGAGGATTCACAATTTTTCAGCAAATTTCAGATGACTACCACATTGGTTTCAAAATTTCATATTATGATTATTTTTTAAGCTACAACTGCAAACAACAATATGACTAATTCCATATAAAAGATACAGGATCATTATGTACACAATAAATTTATGATGAATATGTGTATAAATTACGCGTTATAGCATTGTAGACAAAAATAGTATATTTTGCATATCGATATTGATATTTTCGCTATTCTACGTTTGCACTTTGTAGATAAAAATCTAGCATTAATTATTACATGCTTATAAAGTCAACTTAAATGAATTATAACATCAAGATTACCTTTTTTCTTCTATGAACATTTTCACATCAATGCAATACATGTATCGTAAATAATATGTTGTTATCGAAAAAGTGATGATAATAATAATGAACTTAAACCTTAAAATATTTTTGAAACACAATTCTGTTAGAATTCATCCGCACAAATAGTTAATTGTTATCAAGTAACAATTTTCCTTTAATTGATGAAATAAATCAGGATTTTCAAAAAATAATACAAATTTCAGTGATCATTTCAATAGTTAGCAGTTAAACTTAAACTTAAACTTTGAAGTTTTGTAAAAACCTTTTACATAAATAAAACATTACACATTTAACTGGAATTTTAATCAATATGAGGGGACTCTATCTTACGATATTAAAAGATATAAACAACACGTTTTTGAAACACAATAAAAGGACAAAATTAAATTGTATTGAAATAGTTTTAATTTGTATATTGAGTACAGTCCCGATAATCCGAACAAAATCGGACCGACCCCTGTTCCAGGATGCGTGATTGTTCCAATTAGCCGGAGTAACGTAACTGACCAAACTTTAATAAAGTCTTGGAAGAAGCACTGGCCACAACCCTTGAGTATGCAGAAAACCAACGAGAAAAATGATGTGACCAGTCTTAGCTTCAGCTAATGCAGACAATTCCTGGTTGCGAGGAAGCTGGGGAAAGAGACATCACAATGAATGGATGGAAGAAGACGGGGAAACAGCCGAATTTCTGACTGTTGACAACATAGCTGCGGCAGTGACTCAAGAGCCAATGGAGGAGGAGTGACGACGAGACGCAATGCGATAAGAAGGACGTGGTGCCACATGCAGACGACGCAGCTGCCCTTGACCTTGCCCTGCGCTACTTGGAGCAACAGCCCGACACTACACCAGCTGATGTGTTATTTATGAGGTGCTGGCGAAATTTTATCATCGAAAGACTGTCTTCGTTGCGTCAGAAAAAAATAATTGAATTAATGTAATAAGGTACTTGTTCACTACATTTATCAGTACTGTACATGTACATTGTACGTATTTTATATTTAATCTTATGTTGTACACGTTTTCATACTAAACTTATTAGTGTTCTGTTCTGTAGTTTATTCCATTTTAAAAT
>BMAU01004906.1:0-28127 GCA_019973935.1 Trichonephila clavipes | reverse complement strand
TAAGTTTTAAAATAAACCTCTTACCTATGCTGTTCAACTCCTAGCTATACTAGGGAAGATCATTATTTTTCGTATTATGATATTTTTTAAAATAAAATTTTTCTAAAATGTTCTAAATATTTATCAGCATTTCTTTCTTATAAATAAGAAGTTGTCTTAAATAATGTAGCGCAATGAATATTGGAGTAATTTGATTCGAGTTGAATGTGTATTTCATGCATGTCAAAAAGGCCAAAGTTTTTGTTTTCTTTCACACTGAAATAAATGTTATCATGTGCACTAACTTTAGTACAGTTTCAGTCGTTTAATGAGGATTTCTGCTCCCTCCACCATAAAGAATTCTGGAAAATAATATATATATATAATTTGATTTCTATTAATTTGAGTGTAAATTTACCCTCATTCTTTTTTAGTTTGTTAGTTTGAGCTCTAATAATTAAGGGGCTGGAAGTAAAGTAATTGAGTTTTTAATTTCATGTATTCCTTTACAGTTTAGTGTGCTCTTGAAGAAGTTTGTACTTATAAAATAAATACCTATCCTGTTGTAGATAGATGCTTCTCACTGTAAGGAAAGTTGGGTGTGCAATTTTTTTTCACTCTGTTTATTCTTAACACATTTCCATGTAGAACTAATTATCATTCATTTACATTTTATTTTCTATGCTTTAATTCTTCCTTGCTTTGTGACAAGTGGTAATTTAATTTTGAAAAGTCATGTGAAAATTTAAATTCATTTTGTTATTAAAAAGCTATTGTGATAATCACAATTATACCCATAAGAGAGAAAATTTTCAACTGAAAGCTAGATGCATTAAATCCAATGTATGACTCATATTTAGAAAATATCCTAAAGCATTTTTTTTTTTTAATTTCATGATTTTGGAATGAGAATATTTAATTGAATAAGACCTTTATTCAAATTAAGGCTAAAGTGTCAGAATATTTTCAACAATTTGAAAGTATTTGTAATTTATTCAGGTTCCGCTTTTTTTTCGGTACAATGGATTTATTTGACAAAACATATTTTTATTTAAAATATGTTTTACTATATATTTATAAGACACAATCAAATTTTTGAAGTAACTTTAAGTATAATATAAAAATTTGGAAAATTTCTGGAATTTTTCCTAAAGGTTTCTTGAAATCATTCTTGAATTATAAGATTTGCAAATTTTGCCTGCTCTGTATAGTGTAATGGTAGTTATGTCGGTTTGTGAACATACATTAATTTTAATTTTAACTATTGATTTTTCATATTAACATGGAAATGATTTTCTCTATGCCCAGTAAAATCTATCAAATAATGTTTGTATAATATTACAGAATTCTGGTCGATTTTATGTTTGGCTCAATTGTTTGCTCTTTGTATACAACAACGAAATAAGCGAATTTTGTTGATTTTTTAATATGTTTTGAGGGAAATGAAAAATGTAAAATTGTACAGCAGCTTGTAACAAAAAAAATTCAAGCATTAACAATGCTATATATCAGTATTATTGATACATAAATATTATTTTTTTAGTTATTAAATGCTGTTATCTGAGGATAGAAATAATTTATATCTTATGGGTATGTAGCATTAAATAAATACTTATACGACTTTGTCAAAAAAAAAGGAGTAATTATTGAAGAGTTTGATGTGAATGATATGACTAGGCTGTAACTTGATTATTGTGTGATTCTGTGTCATATTTTAGTATTTTCTCATTGGTTGTCTTAATTATGCCTTATTTCAAAAGTAAGATATTAAATGTATTTTTTGAATTTATATTATGCACCATCATCAACACGAAAATGAAATCCATAATAATTCTCGCTTCTACATTTTTCATATTTCAGGTAATTAATTTCAATAACATAGGGTAGCAAAATGAAATTTTTTAAATTAAAGAAAATTTTTATAAAACTTTTACATAATGATATTTTTTTTTTTGAGAAATATGTACATATTGTAATATATTATATAATGTATGTATATATATATATATATATATATATATATAGCATATTATATATATATATATATATATATATATGTTATATAATGTATATAATGACAAATTTGATATATCTTTGATACATTTATGTATTGTATTGCTTTAATAGATTATTAAAAGAATATTTATTTTTTATGTTTCATGAAGAATATTTAGAAATTAAACATTTTATGGAAGATATGTAGTAATTTTATGTAAAAATCGTAAAATCGCTTTTACACACTACTTACGTTTAATGACTCATTTAACATGTTCATTGTTTTTTAAAACTTCGTTTTTAGAGTTCTAGTAATATATATGTATTTATTAGTAGTTTCCCCAAAAGCTTAAGTATGAGATTCTTTCAGCTGTTGGGATAAATTCAGATTTTTTGTGTGTATGTGTGTTATCTTAGAAGGGAGCGTGTAGCTAATATTTCAGTTTGTAGCATAAACTGTTCTGTATCAAACAAAAGAAAAATGTTTCATGAATTGTTTATATAAGGGTTCATATTTTTATTTATATTTCTATCGCTATAACTAGCTTGTTAGTTATGCTTTATAAACTCTGCACTTTCTTAGGATTGTTATATATTTTTATATAATTGGTAAAATACTAATTACACTTTCCAAAACAAACTACAATTTTATTTCTTTTTGTGATTGAATGATTGAGGTGACATCCTGAACTAAGTGTTGTGGGAAATAAGGCAAAGCTGAATCTGAAATAATAAGGAGAAAATACTCAATACTGATATATGCTGAGAAGCTGCAGAGTTTTTTCTCTGTAATATGTAACTCAAGAGTTGGTGTTATATTTTAGTATGCGTGAACTGATTAAATAAAAGGTTTTGTTTAAACATGTTTGATTGTAATGTTTATCATCTCTTTGACTTTATTACACACAACTGTATCATGCTGCTGAAGGTTATAGGAGCCCAATGGAGAATAAATTTTTACCTATTAAATTATGAAAACAAATCATTTAACCATTCCATTCACATATTTAGTTGCAATGTAACAACTGAATTTGTAGATATTTCTTTTAAAAATAATAATGGAGAAAATTTGAAATGAGTTTGAAATCTCTCTCAGATGTGTTATGATTTGGGTAGTAATTTTACCTTGCAAAATATTTTTAATTTTTTAACTTAATAATAACTAAATGACCTGAATTTTTTCTTAAAATATTCTGTGATTAAAATTCAAGATTTTTATGAAAGCTTTTATGGTTGAGGTTTTTGTGTTCATTATTCAATATTAGCCTTAGTATTCATAACATTAGCATAGTGATTACTGAAAATTTCAACTTAGTGCTGAAGGTGTTTCATATAGTCAAATGCTTAAGGTTTTGCTTTTATATTCAATGAAACAAATAGCATTATTAAATAGGATGTGAAAAACAAAATAAATTTTTAGTAAATTAATAAGAATATGATTAAAATTTTTATACTTTCTAACCCAAAATATTAATCATTTGATACAATGCTGAATTTATATTATACAATGGTAAATATTTGGTAGCAATTCTTTGGATGTTACTACAGGATACATAATGAAGAAAATAATGTGAAAAATACTAGCATAATTTACACTATATCAAGAAACAAGTGTTGGCAGCATGAAGTATAATCTTTTATGAAGTTTTTAGGTTACTCAAGTCATTTGCTTCACAATCATGAATAATTGCTTTTTTTCTTAATATACATACAAATTAATATACAATATACAAAATGTGTTTATACAAATATATATGTTCTTAATATATTTGTACAAAAGTACACATCTGTTTGCTGTTACATCCATAAGGTACAAAAGAGTAATAATTTCTAAATAAACATAATAGAAATAAGCTTAAGCTACTCCTCTAGTGTTTTTCTTCCGAAAATGCTATTTTAATTCTGTTTTTCCTTTAAAAAATTTTCTGAGTAGTTACATATATACATTTTAGAAATTGTGATTTATGACTAATGGAAAGCAATTAATTTTAATCCTATATTTCTATAACTTAAATTCAGACATAATTTTCTTTTTTTGTATATTTAAAATGCTTGAAAAAAAAATGATATTCAAATCATTATGTTAAAATTTATTTTTCTCAAAAACAATATATAATTTTGTAGAGCATAATTTGTGTCTAATTAACATGGTACCAAAGTTATCTAGAAAATTTTAGATTGTTTCAAAATTTTTAATAACTAGTATAACATTTAAACAATTAAAACAAAAACATTTAGACAAATAAAACTAATATAACATTTAAACAATGTGTGGGATTTTAACTGCACTTGTAGATCATTATTAATTATTCCCCTAATTTAAATGAATTAGGCATAGATATCACATATACGCAATGTTATCATCTATGTAGTTTTATTCAATTGATTTTTATTTGTGATTTATTCTATATTTTATTATTTTCCGCATTTGTATTTAAAATTTCAAAGCTGTTCTTATATTATTAGAAATATTAGGTGCTCATGTATTATGTAAATATTTCATAAAGGAATTGTGGGGAGAAACTATCGGTTTGAAATGTATATGTTTTCAGTATTTTAATTCAACAACAAATTGATGTTTTTGCTGTACCAGATTACAAAATTTTCAAACAAATTTGACATTTTTTATGTAAATTTATCAATAAAATAATAGCAGATCATTATCATTTAAAATTAAATATTTGGTTCCCATTTCTGAGAAAATCTGAAGTATGAAACTTGGGAAAGACAAATAAAAGAAAGAAGAAAAGTTTATATATATATTTGTGACTTTCAAATAACATTTAAAGTAACTCAGGGAAAATTTTCGCCTGTTTAACTGCTTTTTAACAACAGTGCTATAGTGTAGGAAGTGTTATGTGATGATTAAGATTGAAAGAGGGAAGTTTAATAAATAATATAATATAATAAATAAAGCAAAATATTCTCTTATTTTAATTAGCAAATTTCTTTTTTAACATATTGGGTCTGTTATACGATGAATAAATTTGTTGGCTAAAAGTAACAAATATTAATAAAAAGATCTTTTTAAATAATTTTCAAAATAACGATATTATGTTGATTGATTATTACGTCACTTCGGAACCAAACACGCGGGTTAGTGGTCATGGACCCTCGTAATTTTCAACCGCGGTCATGGATTCCAGAGCTGGCACCAGTGGCGGCGTAAAACATGAGCCACGGCCTAGCGGCGCATGGCGCCTCAAAAGCCGAAAAAAATTAAAAGAAAAGTAAGGACAATGCAAAAGTGCACGCCACAGGGTTTATATAATTAATGAATTAGAAAATTTTCAACTCAGGCTTTTGGCACTGAGAGATAAAAGGGTTAAAGAGGAATTTGGTGCAGCAAAAGTAAAAGAAAAACGGAAAGAGCTGCATCCAACAAGGTTTTAAGTTCAGGTATGATAAAACTTCTCGGCCAGACATAATCTGGCAGTACAGAAATCAAATGAATCGGTTATCCGTATCCGAGGCTCTGCAGAATTTGGAAGTTACTCCAGATGCACGACTATTGATATCGAACGACGAAAATCGGAAATAGAAATAGGATCAAAAAGCTTGCCAATCAAAATATGACGCTGAGAGATTTCTGTGTTCACGTTGAGTTTGATTGATTGAAAGGTTGAAGAGGATATAGAGCAACACAGGCTATGATCCCTCAAAAAAAAAAGGTAAAGAAAAAAAGCCTAATAGACTAGTAAATACTAAAAAAATTTCATTCCCTTTAAAAACTCTGAAAGAGCTGATTTGTTATTCATTGCTCTTTTTCCAAAACATCTCTAAACGTGATAGTGGAATGTGGATCAATACGAAGAATAAACCAGAGATTATTACGATGTCTAGTATATCTGCTACAGTTTTACTGTTTCAGTAAAGTTGTACCGAGTATTGTAATTGTTAGACATTTAAAAAGTCGGATCCAAATTTTTATTATCTCCTTGTGTTGTTTTCAATCCCGTTCCATGATCTCAATGAAAGGAAGCACACCGATTCGAACCCGATCTTTTTTGAGTTTCGTGATTTGAGGTTGGCAGCACTGCCATGCAAACCGAGCTAGTATTTAAACTCGGCTCATGTTAGTTTTTAAAAAAGGAAGGAGAAACGGAAATATAAGAAGTATGTGAGTGGTTTAACTCTTAGAGGGAGAGAACAACTGGTTGGCAATGCAACTGCAGGTTGCGTCACCATTTTAGATTAGAAATTAATTTTTTTACAATATTAGAAGACGGTTCGAATCGGAAGTTTCTGGTAATGTTACTTTTTGGATTTATTGATTTTATCGCTCCAGTAACGAGCGTAGTGACTTTATGATTGATTATTAAAGGCCAATTTTTAGAAACTGTTTTTCGTCTTCATGCCTCCTCGACACATAAATTTCACTGCTAGCTTTGCAAAAATTTAAATTAGTTTACCAATAAGTGTAACAAATTTGGTTATGGCCCAGTCCATGTACTGTGTCGACAGGCTAAGCAGTTGAACCAGTCCATGTACTGTGTCGAGGCAGGCTAAGCAGTTGAACAGGCCATGAACTTTGTCTATTTAAATACTGTTCCAGTCTAGAACTTTTTTTTTTTTTTATGAACTCTGTTGCTAGTACGCTAAATCGAGTAGCAGATATGGGAGTTTAACAACCAGATATCAGTGTTGACTCAAAACAACTGGAACACGTGGAAGCATGATATGCAAGTACTCTTAATGCATTATGGTTGCTGGCAGTTTATAATACAGACCAAGCCAGAGCAACCCTGATGAAGGGCAACATACAAAGGAAAAATTAGATCTAACTTCGTAAGGATAGATGTTATACGTTGATCTATACTAACATCAGTTCAGATTTAAAAAAATCTGATAACAGGAAAACAACTGACGGAGTAGCGGCATGGAAGATATTAAAATATCACTTCGAACCAGTCACAAGAGCAAGGGTAATTCAACTATTAGATCAATTTTTTGGAACAAAATACCAACCAGGGGAAGATGTTGGAATCTTCAAGTATCTCGTGTAAAGACAAAGCGGCAACCAGACTACAAGAAGCGGGTCATAAATTGGACGACCTGTACATAGGATTTCAATTAATAAGGTGGCTTCCCTCAGGAATTCCAGTCTACCGTGCAACAAATCTACAGATGGAAAGAAGAGGACTCTCAGAGTTGTCAAAAATTGAAGCAGAGCTGATATTAGAAGCCAATCGTCTTCAGCTGATGAAACAAGATTTGGAGAAAGGAGAATGCTTACTTGAGCAGTTTCACTTGAAGAAAGTCGAAGACGTTACCTGGTGCTACTTTTGGGCTGCAGCCTTCATGGAGATCCAAATGACAATAATGATTACCAAAAGAAAAGTGGTAAGGTATTTAACTGTAAATCTATTAAAAATGTTAAACAATCTATTACACTATGGTCCGTGTTATGTATGTAATAAGTACGGACATCTTAAACTGTAAAGAGAAAAAGTCTCACAAAAATCTCCTTCAACTGTAAATGAAACTTTTAACACAGAATTTAATATAAATTTAAGATTTTGTGAAGCTGAATGTAGTCTTTTAGAACTAGATAAACAACTCGTAACTAGTTGTATCTTATTTTGAGGAAAACTCTGATAAAGGTGTTTGGGTAATAGATACTGCTGCCACGAGTCATTTTTTGTAATGACAAGAGTTTATTTTTAGATCTTAAACCGATAACTAACATGAAAATGTCGTTAGCAACGGAGGATAAAAGTTCCCGTAGAAGGAATCGGGTACACTTAGATTTCGGGTAAAAATATAAGGAGTTTTTCATGAAATAACTTTGACTGATGTATTATTTAATCCTAAGTTGAGGAGAAATTTATTATCCGGGTTCCAGATTAGAAAGTAAAAAGGTGCGCATTTTGTGGGTACTAAAGGTAAAATTAATGTTTTTAATAAAGACTGGATAAAATTGTTCTCGGCGACACGCCATGAACATTTGTATTTTTTCAGCCAGATCATTATATTATACCAAAGAGCAAAGAAAATTAGTTTTTTAGTGATGTAACCGCTAAAACAAAAACGGATCAATAGAAATATGGCATCAACGCTTTTGTCATGTTAATAACGATTACTTGTTAAAAACTAGTAAAAATGATAGTGTAAAAGGTCTCCCACGCTTAAATGATAATGGTAAGACTCATTGTATACCGTGTAAATTAGCAAAGTCCAAGAGAGTTTCATTCAAAAAGACGGGGGCCGTAAGATCAAAACGTCCATTGGAATTGCTTGCATATGGACCTCTGTGGTCAATGCCAACTGAAAGCCGGGGCGGTGGTAATAAATATTTCTTGAGTATAATTGACGATTATTCAAGAAAGGCGACTGTATTTTCCATCCGAAATAAATCTGACGTATTTCATACGTTTATAAGATTTCAGAAACGAGCAGAACGTTTTCTAAGTAGAAAGGGTAATAGCAGTTAGAACTGATGGCGGACTAGAATTTTGTAATAAAGATATGGATAATTTCTTGACAGAACTGGGTATAAAGCATGAGGTAACAAATTCATATACGCCAGAAATGAATGGGGTCGCGGAGAGATTCAATTTAACCGCTCTAGATGGCATCAAAACATTGCTTAAGTCTAGTGAAGTTCCCTGCAAGTTTTTGGGGAGAAGCATTTACTTTGTTTCGCTTATGCGTGGAATCGAATTTGTCACAAAGACGGTAACAAAACGCCTTTCGAAAAATATTCAGGTAGAAAACCATCGGTATTGCATCTAAAACCTTTTGGATGTTTGGCATATGCTTTGGTGTGCCAAAACAAATTAGAAAAAAAAATTCGATATGCGTGAAAATGGGAATTATGATGGGATACGCACAACGTACTAAGGGTTATAGAATATGGTTAATAGATGAAAATAAATTAGTCGAGACTATTAATGTAAGATTCGATGAAAATAAGAGGGGAATTAATTTTAGACAAAAGTTAATAGTAACCTTGGATATAATTTAAACCTTCTGATTATTATGATGATGAGGATGATTCCGATAGGGCAAAAGATTCATTAACGAGTCGTTTAGTTTCAAAGACAAGTACGGAAACGCCCTCAACATCTGAAAACCAGATGTATCTTCCGATAATAATAGCTTGATCCCATGTACAGAGGTTAAGTGGATTCGAAATATAGGTAGGAAAGTAACTGGATCTAACGTATATTATAGTATAGAAGGGAAGCAACCCGATTGAAATCTTTTAACGAAATAGAAAGATACTGTAAGAGGCATAATATTGAGTATGATCCTAGTTTATTTAATTTTTTAGAAAAGATAATACCGAATCCCAGATTTTCAGATTTGTCAGAGCAACAAGCTCTTATGGTTGAAGTAACTATTCCCAATTGTTACAAACAGGCGATAAGATCCAGAGACGCATCTAAATGGCATGATGCAATGGATAAAGAAATCAACGTAATGAAGGAACGTAAAGTTTGGGATTTAGTTGATCATCCGGATAATATAAAAATTTTTAGAAAACCGTTGGGTTTTATACCATTAAATATGATGAAAATAATAAAATTGTTAGATACAAGGCCCGCTTAGTTGCGCGAGGTAACACACAATACGAAGTGAGTCATTTGACGAAGTATTTCAAGAAAAAAACAAATTAGAACTTTCAAAAGTTAAATCATTAAAACTAAGATGTTATTCAGACTCGGATTTTGCTACAAATAGGGATGATCGAGTGTCAGTATGGGAGGGTTCATAACTTTTATAGACGAAACTCCAAATTTCATGGCGAACTTTCAAGCAAAATCCGTTAGTCTGTCGACCATGGAAGCTGAGTATGTTAGTTTAACAGAAGCAGCTAAGAATTTCATTTGGCTAAAGAATGTAATTGATAATAAAAGTTTAAATTTGGAATTAAGTGAAAATGTAATGTTTTTTGTGATAATCAAGCTGCTATAAGTTTTTCAAAGTCACCGGTAGAAAATTATAGAACAAAACATATCGATGTTCATTATCATTTCTAAGGAATTTGATATACGACAAGGTTTTCCAACAAATATATAGGTACCAAAAATAATTTGGCGGACATTTTTACCAAACCCATGGTAAAGGAAAAATTGTTAGAATTTTGTAGAAAATGCTTTCTTTTAGAGAATAATACTTTGTGTTTCTTTTTAAGATTAAAATATTAGTTTGTTTATTACAATAAAGATTGTGAATAAAATGTATTTTTTGTGTTAAATTGTATAACATGTGATTATAGATTAAAAATTTACTGATTTGTAAGAGATAATGGTGCGAGATTGGAAAAAGGGGGCCGATTGTTAGACATTTAAAAAGTCGGATCCAAATTTTATTATCTCCTTGTGTTGTTTTTCCAATCCCGTTCCATGATCTCAATGAAAGGAAGCACCGATTCGAACCCGATCTTTTTGAGTTTCGTGATTTGAGGTTGGCAGCAACTGCCATGCAAATCGAGCTAGTATTTAAACTCGGCTCATGTTAGTTTTTAAAAAAAGGAAGGATAAACGGAAATATAAGAAGTATGTGAGTGGTTTTAACTCTTAGAGGGAGAGAACAACTGGTTGGCAATGCAACTGCAGGTTATGTCACATTTTAGATTAGAAATTAATTTTTACAATATTAGAAGACGGTTCGAATCGATGTTTCTGGTAATGTTACTTTTTGGATTTATTGATTTTATCGCTCCAGTAACGAGCGTAGTGACTTTATGATTGATTATTAAAGGCCAATTTTTAGAAACTGTTTTTCGTCTTCATGCCTCCCTCGACACATAAATTTCACTGCTAGCTTTGCAAAATTTAAATTAGTTTACCAATAAGTGTAACAGTAATTAATATTGCTGAGAACCAGTTTTTAATAAATCTTCTCATCTCTATTATTTCAAAATCATTGGTTTCTTGCAGTTCCTTTGCTATCTCATTCAGAGATATATCAAGTGGAATTTCATAAATAAGAAATCTAGACGCGATTCCCTCCCAAAGCATATTCGTCTTAACTGACACATTTAAAAATTTTCTCAGAGAGATAGAATTTGTGCTGCACATACATGGTCTAACGTAGAGGATCTTATCTTTCCATTACGAGTAAAAGACATACTTTTTATATTCTCACGACAAGCAATTTTTCTTTATTTCTGCATGTAAAAGCTGTGGGTTGGACTTTGGAATCTGATAGGATCCTTGACTATTTTTGATTTCGAATATAATTCTTTGTCCAGCTCGTAATTTATTTCCGCATCCCTCTGAAGATCTGAAGAATTTTGAAAAATCCTGATTCCATTGTTAAACTTTTGGTGACTAAGGGTTGTTCCTCAACATCGGAGACGATAAATCTAGAATGACTCAGCTTGAACCTTTTTTTTCAAATAAAAACCCAGAGAAAATAGAAATTGGAAAATTATCAAAAAACTAAAACCAAAAGCAAGGGGGAAATTCTCTTGCTCTGAAAAGGAACCACACACACACACACACACAAATAAATAAAAAAAAAAGAAAGATACAACCTTTTAAGACTTGAGGAAAATAGCACACCACCTTCATCCTTTCAACCGGCCGGTCTCCCACGTTGAGTAATATACTAAGTCACAATCAAGAAGAGGTTGAGATTATTTCTTCGTCTATTAACAGAGATACCAGTGACGTAGTGAAACAAGCAGTTGGACCAAGATTGTGGACGTTTCCTATGACAGATGCTTTCACCGCCATGATATAGTTTTAAAGCAGTCCCACACAGCAGTTAAATAACAGTGATGAATATTATCCTAAAGATGATGGTCAAACACTTTTCCAATTTTCATTTCTCAAGAAATCTAAATAATGGTGAAATTTTATTTACACTCACAAATCATCACTGGTTGGTTTATTCAAGTTCTAAAAATAAAGTGTTCTGTTTTCCGAGTGTATCCTATTAGGAAATTCACAAACTCAGATGTTACAGGAAGGGTGCTGTGATTGGAAACAATTTAAGTATAATATTTTACACAAACATGAGAATACTAAAGAACATATGGCCTATATGTTCCAAATCGAATAACATTAGAGAAGGGAATAAAACATGGGAAAAACATTTGACCGAGAAAACGAAACGAGAATTCTTGAATCTCAAAAACATTGGTATAATTTATTTGAGAGATTAATTGATATCATAAATTTCTTAGCCTCTCATAACCTGGTGTTTTAGAGGTCGCAGAGAATCTCTCAAAATAGAAGAAGACTCTTAAGGATTCTGGAAACTTCATAGATGTATTTAAATTGATATCTAAATGTGTTCCTACGTTAAGGCAATGCTTCTCAAACTTTCAACATACGCGATCCAGTTTTCAATTATAATTTTCATTGCGCCCCCCCCATACAATAACAAAGTATTGAATGCAATAATGTACTTTAACGCTAATGCGACCTTAATTATAACCCGAACAAATTATCAAGATAAGAATTAAACTTTGTTTATATTACTTTTAAGTAACAGGGTATGTATTACGTTACTTTTCCATTTTAATTTTTAAACTAGAACGGATTGCAAAATAATTTTAATTAAATTAAATATTTATTTTCTCAGTCATCCATATTTCTAAAGTCTAATCTTCCATTTCCAACATCCTACCTGTGAAACCGGATTTTCCACCGTGGTTACTTTGAAGACAAAAGATCTCTCTCAGCTAAATATGGAAAAAGATTTTAGAGTATAAGTATCTAATATTAAACTCCCCCTCAAAAATTGCTGTAAAAGACATTGGCGTAGCTAGTTGTGAGTGGGCCCTGTATCAAAGTTCCTTCAGGGCCCCATTTCACATATGAGAGCCCTGTTAGTGGGACTGTAGTTACACGTGTTGGGGCCCCCGTATCAGTGATACGGCGGCACGCTATACGGCGTATTAGTGCTACGCTCCTGGTGAAAATAAGATAATGGGAGTCACTAGTTAATATTAAACTTGCTCTTAATGTAGTATTCATAAATTAATTATCAAATATATTGTGCAGTACCGATACATTTATAAGTGTATTATATCAGTGTAAATGTGTATTTGGTTTTTTATATTGTCAGAATTTATTCTCCATCCCCACAGATTGAGAAACTCTGCATTAAAGGAACACATAAATCGCTTTAATAATAAACAACTTGCACACCATTATCTAAGCCACGATATTCAAAATGAATTGATCGCAACCATGTCAAATACAGTTAGTGATTGGTAGGATAAATGATGCAAAATGTTCTTTTTTACTCGACTGCACTAGAGACTGTTGTAGAATTCAACAAATGTCGGTCATCTTAAAAATATTGTAATACATCAACTGGGAGTATATAGAAGAAAACTTGATCGATTTCTTGCAGTCACTGAAACGACTGGAGAATATTTGACCAATGCAATACTGGGAGAGTAAGAAAAAAAAAATGGCTTAGATATTGAAAACTGTCGTGGTCAAGGGTACGACAATGGTGCAAATATGGTAGGCATAAATAGTGGAGTTAAAACTCGAATATTAAATAGAAATCCCAAGGTACTTTCCACACCTTGCGGTTGTCATAGCTTGAATCTGTCATTCGTAGAGGCAGCTAATTCGTGACTGGCAACCAAAACATTTTTTTATTCAAAAAGTTTTTTTTTGTTGCTATTTTCAAGTTCCAGCAAACACTGGAAAATTATCAAAGATAAATCAAATCTTACTATTAAGCCTTTATTAGACACAGGGGGCAAAGCAGAATACAGGCAATATTATTACAATTTGATGATGTTGAATGCATAGAAAATTTAAAATACCAAACGGAACAATCCGACACACTCAGTGATTGCGATTCCCGTTTTTAAAATGAAATGTTCAGTTTCGAATGTATCGTATCATTATATGTATGGTATGAGTTATTAACGCGTGTCAATACCCAAAGCAAATTATGGCAATCTGTACAAGCTCATTATGAATTACTCTTGAACATTTGCATACATTTTGTCTTTGGATTAAATGTGATATCAACAAAACTGAATTCGAAAAATGTTTATCTGACGCTCAAATGTTTATTGAGAAAAGCAGTTATGATTTGCCAAGAAAATTTAAGATAGAATGATAGCCAATAAGAAAAGAATGTTTTATTATGAAGGCGGCGATTAACCTACAGAGTTTGTCAAAAGCCGGTATGAAACAGACTTTTTAATAACATGATTGATTCTGTGATAAGCAATACGGATTCAAGATTTTATGTCTTTAAATCTTTTTTATATCAACATTTTTGAAAATTTTGGTTTTCTATGTTAGTTAAACAAGTTAAAATATTCCAAAAGAGCGAATACTGAAAAAACTTTCAAGATTTACGCACAGTCCTGCAAGTAGGTGAGAGCAGTGACTTCCCCCAACCTTACTAATTATATAAGCAGTGTTTCTCAAACTGTGGGGCGCGCCCCCTGGGGCGCGATATATAAAGGGGACGCGAGCATATCGAAAATAAAGATTTAAAAAATTATTTACTAGAATGGGTAAAACAAAGCTTTCTGACATAATAAAAAATATACACATTTTACACAGGAAATAATATATATATATATATATTATTTGTGATTTATCATCAAGAAGCCAAAATCTTCTACTTCAAAACCTCTTTTTGGCTATCTTTGATACTATAACCAAATAAAAAACGTTTTGTCGATTTTGCTTTTGCTTAATCCCATGATGAGAGATTTTTTTATTACGTTTCTTTTCAAAGCGGAAATGCTACTCTTTCAGAGGAAAGACAAAACCCAGACCCATAATCAAAAAAAATTTTAGGAATATAAAAAATTCATCACTGTGTGACGACTTACGCGTCTTTTCTTTAACAAGTCCTTTGGGTTCTTTGGGCCAGAATTAATGGCAACCCTTTTCCAACCAATTCCAAGAAACGAGAAGTGAAGAGATGTAAACAATCTAGGATAAATATAGGATCTTAGAGTAAGCAATAATGGCAATGCTGGAAATGTAATGGTAGTGTAAAGGAATGCTCGACAATTAAAGTGCGTTGTGGTATTGGCTGAGTATTGAAGTTCGTTATTCAAAGATTCAAGTTCTACGTGTCGTGGATAAACATATTGGTGATTGATTAGAAGCTAATGGTACAGCTCCATACCACTGTAGATAAAGACAAGTTTATTACAGAATAATATAAAGGTAGGATTGATTACTTATTATTATAATTATATATTGAAGATTAGGTGGTTCAATTATTGATATAGGTCTGTATTATATTGTGTGTTGCGCATTGTGTCATTGTAGATTCTCTCATTAAGTAGTTATATTATATTTGTTTAAAAGTTTAAGTTCAATATCTTAATAAAGTTATATTAAGATAATGTTTGCTTCTAGTTCTTACGTTAATCCTACACCTCTAGCTCACGCTGATACTTCGAGGGATGTGCTTCCAAGGGGAGGTACATCACAACTGTTATATATTATTGCCATCAGCTGTAGGCAGCAGAATGTATTTGCTGCGGTTTGACTTTCGAGCTTACTTGTACGGTTAGTTACGTCCCTGCTTTTCATTTAGGGAAGTTTGAAGGATTACTAAGCCAAGCATAATGAAAAACGTTTTACATCATTTTTAGAACATCCATATTGTAATAAATACACTTTTAATCCGGGAGCGGTCACGCCGAGCACAAAGTGCACGAAATCGGTAATTCTGGCAAAACTGTTTAATCGTTACCAATGGCCCTGACACTAACCTCCTGTTTGACAATCTTAACGTGAACAAAAAAAAAAATTGTCACATATCTCCCTCTTTTTTGGGAGTGGCAGACATTTTTTTACGATCTTAAGGTGTACTTGTTTTGTCTGAGTTCCCGGTGTGATAACTTTTTTTCCGAAATTTTTTCTGTGTCCTTGAAAGTAGGTGAGTATATTTCCTCTTAATTAAATTATTCACTGGAATTACAATTTTTATTGTGTACTATAAAAATAAATATAAAAAATGGATTGGGGCGACTCAATAACCCCGCTCGACCATTAGTATCGAGTGCGCGTCTGCTCCAGGGTTAAAACATGTTAAAGTCTTTTCGCTTTAAATATTAAAAATAATACAATTATTCTTCATCAGAATTTTTTTTATTGTTCATTATTCAACATCAATTCTAAATGCTAATTCTTTGAGGCTTAAAATTACAGTTCGCTTAAAACTAATTATAATTTGAGCAATCATTTTAAAAATTCATTTTACATTTTTGTAAACATTGTCGCATACTTGGCTTTACTCTCCTTACAATTAAGCGATTATATCAATAATGTTTTATTTTCTTATAAATGAACTTGTGCAAAGACCGGGCACTTCAGCCGGTATACATTTAATGTATCAGTGCTGCACAGAGTATTTTATAACTAATTAATTAATACTAAATTAAGAACAAGTTTAATAAGTATTAGCGACTTCCATGGGCTTGTCTTACAGAGCAAAGTTTTTCAAAGGAATGCTTATGAATAGAAATTGACCCTCTGAGTTCTTTTTCTACATTTAGCTGATATGTATATTTTGTCTTCTAAGCAACCACCACATTTTGCAATATGTTCCAATTTAAAAATTAGAGAAAGAAAAAATAACATAATAATTATCCTATTACTTATTTTTTTCTTAAAAGTAATATATACAAAATTTAATACTTATGTCATAAATTAGTACGGTTTATAATAAGGATTGTTGCTTTAGCGTCAAAGTGCACTATGATTGCATTCAGTACAACATTAATGTATAAGGGGGCGCGATAAAAATTGTGATTGAAAAGGGGGCGCCAGTATTGAAAGTTTGAGAAACACTGATATAAAGAATTACAAATATATGATCTCAAATTTACCCAACACCATTACAGACGTGAAACATCTGCTCCAATATGTCATAAATAACTATTTGAAAGAAATTTTCCCAAATATTTACATTGTCATTCGAATATTGTTAAGAATACCTGTAAGTACCGCTTCCACTGACAAGAAGGGGGCTGCGGTAGCCCAGTGGTCAAGGTATCGGATCATGGCAGGCATCTCATGAGTTCGAGTCGAGTACATCTAAGGATCCGCCGTGTAGGGGAGCGATTCACGTTAAATCTGTCGAGAGTTCAAACGTCCCCCCGTTGGTGTGGTGTGGTAGTTAGGAGAGGGGAGGAATCAGAAAACTTATTCATCATTAGTACAGCTTTCTCACATAAGGAAATACACAAATACACATGGATATCTCCTGATGGTCAAACCCACAACCAGATTGACCATGTACTTATAGATAGGAGACATCGGAACAACATTATGGATGTAAGAAGCTACAGAGGCGCAAATGTTGACACTGACTACATACTCGTCAGGTCTAAAGTCAGATTTAGATTGTGCAAGAATTTTTTCCGAAAGAGGGAGAACGGCAACTATAAACCTGATACCTCTAAGCTAATGGAGAAGAATATTCTCAAAGAATATAAATTAAAGCTATCAGCGGGAATCATATCAGAACTGGATTCATCAAGCAACGATTTTAATTGGAAATCTGTAAAGGAAATAATCTTGAAATCTGCAAATGAGACTGTGCCTGGTCTAGAACGTCGTGCCAGAAATGAATGGTATGATGAGGACTGCAGAAAAGCGACAGAAATGAAGAATAACGCATGTTTACAGTTGTTGCAAAAGCACTGCACAAGAACTCACGAAGAGAAAATATAGGAACTGAGAAAAGCAGAGAAAAACTACTCAGAAGAAAAAAAGAAATCTTTTCAAGAATTCATTAATGAACCTGGAAAACTACAACAGCCAAAATGAGTGCCGAAAGTTTTATAAATCAATTAATAGAATGAGAAGTGAGTTCAAGCCAAGAACTATAACTTGTAGAAATAAGAGGGGAGAACTAGTTAGTGAACCACATGAAGTAACTAAAGTGTGGAAAGACTACTTTCAAGATCTGCTTGAGGGGAGAGATGAACCTATTACCCTCCAGAATGTCCCTACTGAACAGGACATCATAGCAGATGAGGAAAACCCACCACCTTCCATCACAGAAGTAACCCTTGCTATTAAAAAATTAAAAAAATAATAGATCAACAGGACCTGATAGCATTCCATCCGAGCTTTTAAAGGTTGATGAACCAGAACTTGTTAATGCCTTGCATAAAATTATGGTTAAAATATGGGAGACAGAGAAAATTCCCATAATGGGAAGAAGGCTCTGTCTGTCCCATTTTTAAAAAGGAGACCAACTTGAATGTCGTAACTATAGGGGAATTACTCTCCTTAACACGGCATATAAAATATTCTCCAACTTGCTGTTTGCAAGACTTCAGCCTTATACTGACAAAGTAATTGGAAACTACCAATGTGGTTTTAGACCACAGAGATCTACCATAGACCAGATTCATACGTTGAGACAAATCTTGGAGAAAACTAAGGAGTATATAACATCAAAACATTTCATTTATTTGTCGATTTCAAAGCTGCTTATGACAGCATAAATAGAGATAAGATGATTGAAGCAATGACTGAGTTTAAAATACCCCAAAAAAATTTGTCAATCTCACGAAAGCTACTTTAAAAAATGTACGCTGCAGGATTAAAAATACAAAATATCTGTTTGAGCCCTTCACTACAGAAAGAGGCCTGCAACAGGGAGAGACTCGCTTGCCTGCTTGCTCTTCAATCTGGTATTGGAGAAATGTATCCGAGACAGTGGCTTGACCGGCGGCACCTGAATAAGTCACTGGCAATTACTGGCTTACGCAGACGACATTGACATAATTGGAAGATCTGAAAGCAGTGAAAGAGGCTTTTTCAAGCCCCTTGAAATCTCAGCCACAAACATGGGCCTCACTATCAACGAGAGGATAAGACAAAATTCATGGAAACACTGCCCTCTTCTGTAAACAACACCTCTTTTTGTGTAAACGGTCATTCTTTTGAAAGGGTTAGTGTGAGTTCAAATACTCGGAACCATTATTAATGACTAAAATAAACTGAAAGCTGAAATAAACAACCATATAAAATCGGCTAACAAATGTTTTTTTGGACTAAGAAATGTAATTAAGATTGAAATTTATCAGCGGAAAACAAAGTTAAGATTATATAAGACATTAATTTTGCCTGTGTTGCTGTTTGCTAGCTAAACCCTGGACGCTGAATTTGGAGACTGTGGCGGTGTGATATCTATATGAATTTGTACCAACATCCCGCGAGGACGATCGTTTTGGCGTGATGGTTAGCGTACTTGCTTTCATCTGTACGTTTCGAACGGAAGGCCACCAGATCGAATCTTCCCCGACATTGGTGACCCTGGCCGTGATATAATCCGCACCTGGCGCGCCGCAGTCGTGGCGCCATCTATCCATCGCAAAGCAACCGTTGCCGTCAAACATTGACGCAAATAAGCCGCGTTACTTCTCAAAGCCGTCTAACACAAATGACGCACCGTTGCCGTCACGCACGATGACGCAACCCACAAAGTGACGCAACTGCTTACATACTCGCCACAAAAATATGGTATCGTTCCTTCGTCTCGCCTATTCGCCGAAACACTGGCAGGGGGTATGTGGCGGTGGTGATATCTATATGAATTTGTACCAACATCCCGCGAGGACGATCGTTTTGGCGTGATGGTTAGCGTACTTGCTTCATTCGTACGTTCGAACGGAAGGTACTCAGATCGAATCTTCCTCCGACAAGACTATACGAGCTCTGGAAACTTTCCAAAGAAAAGAGAACTATATTTACACTGGAGAATCATATTTGGGCCTGTTAAAGATCAAGGATGTTGGCGTACTAGATATAATTTTTGAGCTATATAGGCTTTACAAAGAACCTCAAGTTACTCAAGTCATCCGAAGTAACAGATTGAGATGGCTCGCCACATCTGGAGAAGCCCTGAAAACAACCAGACCAGAGCTTACACATTTAAGAATACTAGGATTCGAACAATAGGAAGACCACCAACAAGGTGGGATATAGATGACTTGAAAAAAAATGACTTAAAACTCTAAATATTAAAAAAACTGGCAGAGAGTTGCGCGTATCGTTGGAATTGGAGGAAGCGAGTTGTGGAGAGCAGCCAAGACCTGTAACAGGTTGTTACGCTTATAAAGAAGAAGAAAATAACTGTTTTCACGGTAATGTGTGATTTAAATACTTAGAGAAATATTGTGATTATATATACACTCAGGAACATTGAAAATAGCGACCCAAGAAGAAAACATCGGATTGAAAATGAAATTTAATACACATAATGACACAGATAAGAGATTCACTTGATCTCAAAAACAAGACAATTAAACGAATACAGGGTGTGCAACGACACAAATACTGGGCAACTTCAATAGCGCGTTAGACCACCTCAAAGTTGCAATACATGCCGCCACACGGTCCGGCATTGAGTTGATTAGATACCTTTTATGTTGTCCTGAGGCAGATGGGCCCACAAATCTTGAACAGCCAACTCTAAATCATGTACAGAGTTTACTTCACGATGGCATCTGCCGTTTTAGTTGATCTCACACGTGCTCTACAGGGGACAAATCGGGGGAGCGGGCTGGCCATGGAAGAGTCTGAAAATGACGCAGGAAGTCTTGAGCAACTCTTGCTGTATGGACGAGCATTATGTTTTCTCTGAAAATTGCTCCTGGGAGACCATTTAGAAAGATCCTACATGGGGGTCAAAGAATATCATCAACGTAACGTTGGCCCGTTACGTTCCACGCATCACAATTAAAGTGGACTGGCTATCATAGGCTATGGCCCCCAGACCATTACACCAGCTGTGCGGGCAGTGCGACGTAGAACAGTGTGTGTGGGGGATTGTACCGCTCACCAGGGCGCTGCCACACCCGTACACGGTTATCATCTGTCCCCAAAACAAACCGGGATTCATCACTAAACACAACCTTTTGCCAATCTGTGACATTCCACATTAATCTGGCTTGGCACCACAGTAGACGCAGTTGCCGATGTTCCGGTGTTAAAGGGAGTGCATGGAAAGGGCGCATGGATTTAAGATTTGCTTTTGCAAGGTGTCTGGAAATTGTTTGTGGAACAACTGCTACCCCTACGTCTGATCGTATCGTTGAACGAGTCACTGGGGTCCACAAGTGCGCTTGCCGCACGATCCTTCTATCCTCCTCCCGTGGAATCTTTCTCCCTGGTCGCTCCAGACCCGGTTTTCGCGCGTGGGTACCTCCTGTCCACTGCTCCCAACAATTTCTAACGACACACTCCGAACGATCCACCTGACCAGCAAAACGGCGCGTCGACCAGCCTGCAGTTTTCATTCCGATGATATAGCGCTCTTCAAACTCGCTTAACTGTGATAAATGTCTCTAGCACGTTTACCTGGCATGTTTCGCTTACCAAAGTCTTACTACAATCGGCGGGTAATTGTCACGTTTTATGAATCTTCGAATTTGCGCTGGCTCATATAGCTCCCTTCCTGATTGTAATGCCACCCTCGGTGTGTATGAGCATGCGTATTGGCGCAAAAACTGATCATTTTGTATCACATTACGCTGTACTTATTTGCAAAGTTTCGCGATTGTGTACTTAGCTTCCTTTGGGTTGCTATTTTAAATGTTCCTGAGTGTGTATATATATATATATATATATATATATATATATATATATATATATATATATATATATATATTGTTGGTCACAGTTAGTTTCACTTTTCGCGGTACCCACAATAACCATTAGTTATGAAATTTCCTCTCATGACAGAGTTTTTTAATTACTAATCCCGTAAGAAAAACCAAAATAATTTAATTCTCAAACTTGCTGACTTTTTGTTGGAAACGAACACTGGTAGTTTGTAAAATACGACAATGAAGGCATTGAATGTGTCTAGCAAAAAAATATGAATGATTAATAAAAAAGTCCATTTACTCCACAGCTTTTATAATTTACATACAAATTTTTGCGAAATATCTTAAAACGGAATAACAAATATTTCTCCAAATAACTTCTATGAATATTTCTAAAATGTCTTTTTATTGGATGACTGCTCGATTCATTTATTTCTTATCACAGCTTGCGAAGCTACATTAGGGCTATCGGTGATGGGTCTTGTAATTTTGAACCTCGGTCATGAGCAAAAACGACACCTGAGCTGCACTTCCTCTCCAAACTACCATTCCAGACCAACATGAGAGCTTTGAGCCACGAAAGATTCAACGTCCAACAGCCTCTCTACATGGCGGGTCCTCAGAGGAACTAAAGGTCGAACTCAGGACATGTTGTCCACGGGCTCGTGACCCTGACTACTAGGGCTACCGCGGCCTTTTAGAATTTGTTGAAAAGCATTATAATGTTTTTCCTTAAAGGGCTTGATTCCTAAGTATTTTTCAAGAAATATAAACAATAATTACTTTTTTATAATATCTTATGCATTCTACTACACAGTATAAATAATATGCAGCTATCAAATTTAAAATTTGATAAATAGATACAAAATAATGAAATATATATATTTGTTAGCAAAATTATTTTTTATTTGCGATTTTAAAAAGCAGAAAATCAAATTTATATAATATTTTTATCCAATAATTCATTTTATGATTTTTAGTTATTAAAGTAAAAATACATTAGCAACTTCAAAATAGATATGAAATCGTTAATTATCGTGTTTTTTCTTTACGTGAAGGAGTATGCCATGATTTGCTACATTTTCTCTCATTCAAACCTGTTTTATTATATAATTTTTAATAACAATATTCAATATAAAAGAATATTCAAACAAGTTTTTAAATGTATCCGACTACGATCGGAATCATGATTTTGAAATGCGTATAAAGGAATAATTTTTTAAAAAATTGTGGCCCCTGAATTAGAATATACATATAAAATTCTTTAAAAGTATTATTACTAGAAAAAATTACTTAAGCTTTTTTTTGCAAAAAGGAAGGAAATATTATTTTTTTCAAAACATTCTCCTTAGATGAAAAATGCATCTATAATCATAATATTTTGCTTATATATAGATAAGACTCTTTTACAGAGCCTGAGAAAAAGAGTTTGAAAATTCTGACTACTTTCAGAGTTATGATCAATTGAAGTATTGGTAATTGATGGCTCTTTTTTTTGTTAAAATTTCTCTATTCTGACGTATTAAAAATATTAATATAAATCCACTTTAAGTAATATATTTCAAAAAATCGTTGTTCAGGCTCTGTATCAAAGTTTTAGCTATAAATAGGCAAAATATTTTTTATTATAGGAGCATTTTCCATAAAAGGTTAATGTTTTGAAAATATGTCATTCTTCTTCATTTTTTGTTGCAAAAAAATTGCATTTTTATAACCGTTTCTTGTAATAACACTCTTAAAACAAATTGGTATGCATATTCTAATTCAGGTGATGCAAAAAAGCAAAAATAAAATAAATAAATAAAAAAAAAAAATTAAAAAAAAAAAAAAAACAGCGTTCCGAACGTAGTCTGATACCTTAAGCCAGTGATCTGCAACCTTTTCGGTCCATGCATCAAAATGATGCCGGGCCGCCTAAAGAACATTAAACTATTGCCATTTTATTTAAATTTTCGCATTCCTCTCAGATTTGCGCAACTTTCCACGGAAATAAATTTATATTCCACGTTAAATCACTTTATTCATTTTGGTGTAACTATATTTATCTGAAGGCATATTTAAATGTAACTAAATTAAATTTATTAAATCAAAAACAATCTAAAATATGGACAATTAACGTGTCCCACTCTCATCGGGCCACGGTAAAATTATCAAACGTTGACCGGTCCGTAGCGATAAAAGGTTGAGGATCACCGCCTTAAGCTACTAATAATAACAACATGATATATAATGAAGATCTAAAATAATTAACACATAAATTATAATTTTACATAACCGCTTTTTACTTAATATTCGGGAGAAATATGTATCTATTAGTCAAATGTTTAAAGCATGGAGAGCAAGGAACCGTTTCTCCGGATAATTGAATTGGCAATTGAAAAATCAGAAATATAAACGCTATTTAAATTTCTATCTTCAACTTCACAAAAAAAATGAAAATGAGAAGCTTCAACCAATGTACTTCAAATTTCTTAGCTGATTTTTATCTGTTTTCAGATTACTTGCTAAATTTCATTTATTCCGCCCATTTAGTATATAGTGGTTTATGACACTCTGTTTGTAATCGAATGGGCCGAGGTTCGAATTACGAATAAGGCATGGATGTACCTTCGGGAAAAGTTAGAAGTCAAGCTTTCGCCGGAAATGGATTTTCATCTCGAATGGAAAGCAGCGAGTTCTTCTGTTCTATGCTGGAATCATTGTTTGTAGTAAAAGTCTATATTCTTTTGTGTTTATTTGTTTTTATTCATCTATCGTCATTCGTATGTTTCTCAGTATGAAACACGCAAGAACAAACACTATTCATACATATACATTTTCCAGGCGAAATTCAAATTACGCGATGTCAACTCAGGTGTCGACCTCATCACTTGACCGTGGCTCAAAATTAGAAGGTCTATTGCTTTTTCACCCGATGTGAATAAAAAACACCTTCATTTTACAGATTGGAATAAAAGTTGAACTAAGTAAGAACTAAGAAATATATATATGCCGCAATATATGTAGTTGTGTGAAACTGGAATTTAAAATGGGGTTTCATGGATACAATATCAAGGAAGAAGTTTTAAAAATCAATTTATCCTATTTAATTTTCAGAATAACTTGACAGAGTTCAGATACATATTATAAATTAGATTCAAAAAGTTTAGTTTTAAGAAGGTTTCTATTTTTTTTTAATAATTCCTATCTACAGAAATAATTCCTGACTGGTAGCGTAATGGTCATGGTCATCAACTTTTGGCCAGCGTTTTTCGAGTAGTGGGCTCCAGGTGATCACGAACAAGCCTTTTTAATTTTTCGGACACGACCACTTAATCACCTCTAATCAAATGTAAATTTTTCGCGGACAAATATATTGCAACTATATATTTCGTGTATCAGATTTTTAATCCCTTAAATAGTGTTTATGAAATGGGAAAATACTTAATCCGATTTTTTAAGGCTGCATTAATTCAATTTTGAAATTTTATGTAAATGTAATGCTGCTATTTATACTCTTACAACTGTACTGCTCGTTCGCCTATACATCGACTCACTGGCAGGGAAGTGTGTGGCGGTGGTATCTATATAAGCCAGTAACAGCCTCCGGACTATGGTGATCATTTTAGTCTAGTGGATATGTTATGCGCTTATGGATCGGAAGGTATCGAGATCTAATCTCCTTCACAAGTATAAGAATAATATATACACATAATTTCAAAAGACTGGAACCATTTGTAGAGAAGTCCTTTGTTATAATTTATCCTCAAATTCAATTTTTGCGTGTATATATGCTATTTATGCAATTCAACTTAATGAAATGAGATAGAGAAACATCGATACCTTTTATTTTTTATGTGTGGAGAACATAACAACTAATTCATAACAACATCTATGATTTAAAGCTGGCAAAGCTAAATTTTATTTTCATTGGAATAAAAGGGGGGTTTTTTATTAACAAAAATATTATATTTTGTCCTTAAAGTGTGTATACACTATTTTAATACAAGTTAATAGTTAATATAATGAAACATAAGCTGATTGAAATACGAATGTTATATATATACAGAGTGTCTCGAAACTTAATGATAAGCGAGAACGAGGTGAAAGGTAGGATCACATCTATTCTCTATAACATCATTAGCTACTGTGACGACAAATTTCACAATTTTGCGATGATTTTTCCCTAATGTTATCTTACATAACAGTACTATTAATCACAGCTACAAGTCGGAATAAGACATCTGCTGGTTTAATTAAAATTAACGTAGTTTGTGTGAGCCGGGTTTCCAGAAAAAGATGTCACCTAACTTTGACTCTCTATATAAAGAAATCTATCGCACATAACCTCAGGGAAGTTTCTCAAAAGTTGGCCCATTTAATTAAGATTCCAAAATGGTGCAATACCTGTTCTTTTCCATGAATAAGAATCATAGATAATTTTTTTATTCGCAGAGCATCTTTATTTTAAAAACACCTCTGTTAATACCTTCCATCATATAATTAGGTACTTTGACCGCAAATTTCCTAATTTCACAGGAAATTTTTCACTAACAGGATCTTTCACAGCCATGCTATTAATCCCAGTCTCAAATGGAACAAAACCTTTTGATGATTTAGAAAATTAACGTAGTTTGTGCCAGTTTGAGAAAATGTCACCTACCTACCTTTGACTCATCATAAAAAGAAAAATACTTCATATTACTTTAAGCAAATTATTGCAAAAGATGACCCATTTAGCGAAAATTCCAAAATGTTTTAACATTTGCTATATTCCTGTCCATAACAATCATTGCCATTTTGTTTTCTTAACAAAATGACTTCATTTTAAAAAATTGAATCAAGTGTGAAACTCATATCAAGCAACAAATTTAAAAATAAAGCATAACACATTTTTGTAATATTTTAATGAATTACATTTTCGAAACATTCGTCTTCTTCTCTCAAATATTCTGAAAAATGAGAACGCTTGCAGTGGTCAGTAAAAGAGAGAGCAATAGAGCAGACAGATATTGTTGCTATTCTATATGAGTGTAAATTTAGTATCTTGCATGGATGACAAATCGATCACAATTTCAATTTTAAATCAATATGTGGACTAGAAAATTAATCGGAAAAATAAGTGTTCCGATTGAGTTACCCAGAAGTTTAAAGGGTGCCAAATAAATGAATTTCCTTTAAAAAAATTTGTCAGACCAGCTGGAAGATGTGCCACACAACATCTATAAAGACTTGTAGCTCCAAAAAGATGCCTAGCGCATTATGCGCGTTCTGTACGGGAGTATTTGAACATGGAATATTCTGGAAAGTGGATTGAACGTCATGGGTCAATTTCATATCCAGCTTGTTCACTAGATTTAAACACAGTCTCTCAATTTCTTTTCCTAGGTTGTGCATAAAAAGACATTTTTTCTTAAACCAATCGAAAATGTGACCGACCTGCGGCACAGGATCGTTGAAGCAGTGGAGGAATTGAGCCTTAGCTACTTACTCTCGACTAATCAAGCGGTCACTTTTAAAGAGGTGTAGAGCCTGCATTCGTGTAGAAATTAAATACTTTAAACATTTACTTTATTAAAGTTTTACAAAAATTATTTCACGTTTTCTTTAAATTTATACTTGATTTGAGTTACGTACTTAAGATTCATTTCAGTTTTTTAAAATGAAGTCATTGCAAAAGAAAACAACAGGTGATTTTTATGCTTGAAATGTAGCAAGTGTTATTCCATTTTGAATTGTCACTAAACAATTCATCTTGAAACAATTTGCTTAGAGTAATTTGTAATGTTTTTACGAAGTGTCAAAGTAGGGCTCATTTCTGAAACTGACTTAAACTACGTTAATTTTAACAAGATCATTAGAGTTTTTTGTTCCATTTGTGACTGTGTTTAATAGCATATGGTTATCAAAGATCACGTTAGTGAAAAAATGACTTTAAAACAGTGGAATTTTCTGTCACAGTACCAATGATGTGATGGAAGGTATCAAAAGAGATATTTGTAAAGGGAATATGTTCTGCAAAAATAAAAAAGTTCTCTATGATTCTTATGCATTGAAAAGAATAAATATGACACCATTTTGGAATCTTAACTAAATGGAGCAACTTTTGAGAAACTTGCTTGGGATTATGTGTGATAGATTTCTGTATATGGAGAGTCAAAGTTAGGTGACATCTTTTTCTTAAAACCCGACTCAAAGAAAAACTACGTTAATTTTAATAAAATCGACATATATCTTTTTCCGACTTGCGACTGTGATTAGTATTACGGTTATATAAGATAACGTTAGAGGAAAAAATAATCGTAAAATTGGGAAATTTGTGGTTACTGTAGCTAATGATGTGACAGAGGGTGTCAATTTTTCACACTTTCAAAAATGTACTCCTCCTCACTAAAGCAAGCGCTGGAGAATTTGTTTAAATTTTTTTCTTAGAACAGGTATGATCCCTCCTTTCACCCCGTGCCCACTTATCGTCAAGTTTCGGGACACCTTGTATAAAGGAGTAAAGCGATTCACACACTCACACATCATGATATCACCCATATTGTAAGGCCAAGAGACGTGAAATCTGGTAAGGATATTTTTTGGGTTGAGTAAACATCCGCTAAGAACGGATTTACACTGCGAAAAACCGGTATTCATA
>BMAU01004905.1:0-32850 GCA_019973935.1 Trichonephila clavipes | reverse complement strand
AAGCGACGTTACAGGGTTCTTGGTTTTCGGTTCCACAATTTTTTCCATTCCTTGTTTTGTGGGATAGTTTTATGTTTATGTTTATTTTATTGAAATATGTAAGTTTATGGATTAATGCTTTAATTAAATAGTTTTTGATAGTTTATATATATTGAGATGTTACCAGCTAGATGCCTATAACTATTATTGTAATGAATAATGTTTCAACGTCTGGCTATATATATATATATATATTTCTCCTCTATTCAAATCTATATTCAAATCCATGTAATTGAGTACCTTGTGTTGTTTTTTGTACATTAGTACGTGTATTTTTAATAGTTTTATAAAATACTATATTGTAATCATATTTATATTATCCAAGATATTGGTTTGTTGTTTTTGGTATTGGATTCCATAATTTTTGTCCAATCCTTATTTCTTAGGAAAATTTATTATGTTTACATTCATTTTATTATTTATTAGTATACTCGTTCTTCACACGGATAAACTGAAAAATTAAACAACACAGATTGAAGGATAAAGAAGTTTTTAATGAGTTAATTTTACGTGAATTTCTAATTAAACAAAAAAAGCTTTTTGCATATCTCAGCTAAACAAAAAAGAAAAGAAAAAGAAGAAAAAAACACTTTTGTTAAATTTTAAGTATGTAGATCTAATAGCTGATAAAAATGATTTTTTTTTATTTATAACAACTCCCCGTAACACTCTTGAGGGTCGATTTTTGAAAATACCTCCCTAAGCTGATCTCTGCTCAGCAAAAGTAACACATTGTTAAAAGTTTAGTGTAATGAACGCTTAAAAATAGAGTAAATAACTTATATCTGAAAGTGTAATACATTAATATTACTTTCTGTTGTATTTATTTTATGTTAAAATTGTAATATTCGCAAGCAACGCCGTTTCTTAAATTATAATGACGATCCAATGAAAAACATAGCGAAATGTTAACGATAGAGTCAAGTTGGCAAATGCATAGCTACTTTCATAGCTCGAGCTTTATAAGAGCTTTGTAAGACCTGCTGTGTAGGGGAGCGATGCACGTCAATACTTTATCCACCGCATTATGATTTACTGCAGTTTTTTTTCATACAATTTTTTTGGATCTCTACATTGAAAATTAAGGAATATACATAAACAAAGTACTCCACTTTGGGAAATTTAATCCGTTAAATTAATAATAAAATAATTAAAGATATTCCACTAATAAATTAATTAAAGATATTCCACTAATAAATTAATTAAAGACATTATACTAATAAATTAATTAAAGATATTACACTAATAAATTAATTATATACACCTTTCACTTAAAATAAATAGTTAAATCGTTTTCTAAGGTCTTCATTAACATACACAAACACAAAACACTTAAATTTTGACATAAACTTTTTTTCGGGACAAAAATAATAATCTTTGCAATCCGCTGAAAACGCCGTCAGCTGAAAACGCAATATCTGCTACAAAACTATTCGCCTTCCCCGCTAAAATACTCATCACAGAACCCGTGCTGCCATACATCTTGGAAGAGTGGATTTCAAGGAATATTCCCTGCTAAGTATTGGTAGAATATTCCTTTTTAAGTTGGTGTGGTGTGGTAGTTAGGAGAAGGGGGTGCCAGCTGAGGTGTCGTCCACGTCACTTGACCGTGGTTCAAAATTACGGGGTCCGTTGCAAAAGCCCTCGTGCAGCTGAACAGTGCGACGTAAATATTCACTCACTCACTCCAAAAATGCAGAGTACAGTAGTTATAATTATTTTTATACTTAAAAATGCAATATCTGCCTATTCAATTAAAATTACAGCGTTATAATTAACTACTAACCACAAACAAATTTTGAAAATTTGTCCAAATGATGTAGTGTGAAAGAGAAAGTTTATTTATTTAAATATCAGAACCGATAAAAGCATTTATTTTGAAAAAGATCAATTTCTTACTATCAAATGTGCATAATAAAATCATTAAAAACATTCAAATAAAGAGAGATTTATAACAACCTCTCCCTTCAAAACTTAGTTTCATTCTGAAATAAAAAAATTAGGGATTATGCTGACAACAGGAATTAATTAGAAGCGAGCGCCTTGTGCGTAGCCAAAACAAAAAAGGTTTCTTCACAAACAAAAAGATAGATATATGCTGTCGTGGGCTTTTTGCAGCGCACGTCAGAATTGCTCTCAGATGGCAGAATTTTTTCATACTTACTTGACAAATATCGTTATATTTTGGACACTTCTCACAATATCTTTATAAATTATAGTCTGTGCTATAAATTATAGCCTATGTGTTATTCTGATGTATAAGCTATATTACTGTAAAGTTTCATTAAAATCCATTCAGTTGTTTTTGCGTGAAAGGTAGCCAAACATCCTCACAAACTTTCGCATTTATAATATACTAGCTGGTATACCCGTTCTTCGCACGGGTGAACTGAAAAATTAAACAACACAGATTGAAGGATAAAGAAGTTTTTAATGAGTTAATTTTACGTGAATTGCAAATTAAACAAAAAAAAGCTTTTGGCGTAACTCAGGTAACAAAAAAAAGAGAGAAATAAAACACCTTTGTTAAATTTTAAGTATGTAGGTCTAATAGCTGATAAAAAGGATTTTTTTTTTAATTTATAACTCCCCGTAACACTCTTGAGGGTTGATTTTTGAAAATACCTTCCTAAGCTGATCTCTGCTCAGCAAAAGTAACGCATTGTTAAAAGTTTTGTGTAATGAACGCTTAAAATAGTGTAAATAATTCTTATCTGAAAGTATAATACATTAATATTACTTTCTGTAGTATTTATTTTATGTTAAAATTGTAATATTCGCAAGCAACGCCGTTTCTTAAATTATAATGACGATCCAATGAAAAACATAGCGAAATGTTAACGATAGAGTAAAGTTGGCAAATGCCTAGCTACTTTCATAACTCGATCTTTATTAGAGCTTTGTAAGACCCGCCGTGTAGGGGAGAGATGCACGTTAATACTTTATCCAACCGCATTATGATTTACTGCAGTTTTTTCATACAATATTTTTTCTTGGATCGCTACATTTAAAATTAAGGGATATACATAAACAAAATACTCCACTTTGGAAAATTTAATCCGTTAGAGCTAATAAATTAAATAAAAATATTCCACTGTAAAATTAATTAGATATACCGTTCACTTAAATTAAGTAGCCATTTTTAAGCACTTCATTAACATACAAAAACATGCTAAGCACCAAAATTTTGACAAACTATTTTTTCCGCTAAAATACCATCATGGAACCCGTGTTGCCATATATTTTGGAAGAGGTAAATTTCAAAGAATACCCTGCTAATTATTGGTAGAATATTCCCTTCTAAGTTGGTGTTTTGTGGTATTAGAGAAAGGGGTAGATGTCGTCCACGTTACTGGATCTATGGTTCAAAATTATGTGTTCCTCTGCTTTTTCTGCCAAAGCCCGTAGCTTTAATATGCAACATTAATATTCACCTCACTCTACACTCCAAGAAATACATAGAACAATAATTATTGCGATTTTAAGTGTGGAAATAATTATATCCGCCTATTCAATGAAAATTATAGGTTTGGCAATTAACTACTAACCACAAATAAATTTGAAATTTGTCCAAATGATGCAGTGCGAGAAAACATTTACTTTAAGTATCCAGAACTGATAAAGCATTTATTTGAAAAAGATCAATTTTTGCTACCAAATGTGACAATAAGATGTTAAACATTCAAATAAAGAGAGATTTATAACAACCTCCCTTCAAACAGTTTGATTCTGAAATAAAAAATAGGCATTATATCAGAGGAATTAATTAGAAGCGAGCACCTTGCGTGGCCAAAAACAAAAAGGTTTTTAATAAACAAAAGATAGATAGATGCAGGGGCAGTGGTTTTTTTTTGCAGCGCATGCCAGAATTTACTGAAGACAGAATTTTTTCCTACTTATGAGCAAATATCGTTATATTTTGGCGCTTTTCCCAAATCTTTTATAAATTATAGTCTTTTGCTATAAATTATAGCTATATACTTTATTCCTGATGTATAAAAGCTATATTACTGTAAAGTTTCATTCAAAAATCATTCAGTAGTTTTGCGTGAAAGACCAACAAAGATTTTCTCAAACTTTCATATTTATAATATATATTAGATATCTAGATATAATTTAAAGTTTTGAAAATAATTTCTAGAAGGTTTTCCTTAAACTTCTTTTAATAATGTTGCATCTCCAATCATTTTATATTTTCTTCCCCTCCGGGAAAGAATGTTTCAAATCTTTAATAAAATGGAAATTATAAAATGATAATTGCTTTTTTATGCTAGTATTTCTGACTTTTATTGAATTAATACATTTAAAGGAGCATTAAAAAAATTATTTTCTGTTCTCTTTATTATTCGAGTTTTATCAAATTAAAAAATAATTGCTGTTTGAAAATAATAATTTTGTTTGTTAAAGTGTTAACAGATAATAATTAACAAAATGAAATAAACGTCAACGAAGAACTCTAATCAATACTCAAGAACTCTAAAAGACATAGTAAATTTTGTAATTTTAAGGTAGTTTTGAAAATAAGATACATCTCAGCAAATCATATCGAAAAAGAAAGGTATTATGAATATTGAAGTCGGAGGAAAATATGCAATGGGAAAATGTTCCACTTTCCAGTTCTTCTCGCGCCTCAACAGGAAATTGCTGGAGACAATCTATCGTACAGAATGTGATTACAGTTCTGAAAAACTTCCGGATTAATTTTTTTACTCTCTTGGCATCTCTTATAATAGTCCCTAACTAAAGGAAATAGGAAGGGGGAGGGGAAGTAAAAGCACGTGAGTAGCACCCATCTGACAAGATAATTAACCAAAATCAGTAAAACAACTCGTCTTGAAGCATCCTAATTATGTTTCATAGTTGGTGCCGTGACTCTGGATGTGAATTATCACGGAAGGTTAAAAATGACGTTAAAACTATTTAAACAATAAATCTATCAAAAATGAGTGCATTTTTAGAACCAAAATCGAAAATCCATTATTAATACAGAAATTTCAGTTGTCATTGCAAAATATATTTGAAAAGCTTATTTCTTTGTTATAAGTCAATTAATAAGGTGTATTAAGTAGAAAAAGTAAAAATGAAATTTAAATCACAAGTAAATAAAGCACTAGCTTTCACGATTAAATAATGGATAATTATTCTAAAGATAACCACTTTTAATCGAGTAGTCAACTCTTTATAAGAAGATTTCGAAAGTATTTTTAAAAATAACGTGACTAACGAATTATTTTCTCTCTGCTTAAATGTAAGTTACGGTAAAAGATGTGTTAATGTTCCACAAATAACGTATTTAACAAACTCTTGCAATATTTTAAATAACTAAAACTCTTTCGAGTCAGTGATTTTTAAACAAAACATTTGTTGTATTTATAGTAAATAGATCTGGTGAGAGTGTGGCTATGAAATGAACAGTAAAGAATCTTAATTTTCATTGTAAAAAAATAATTCTCTCGAAAATCCATGGCCAATCGTTTTTATTGTAATTGTTGTATATACTTGTTTTGAGTTTTCTCAAGAAATCTCTTTTGTATATATTAATAAGGCAGGAGATTTTTTAAAAATGCCATTTTTAAAAATTGCACTTAAATATCCAAACTACTTTTCCATATATTATAAGTTTATATTTATACTGATGTCTTTAGCATTGGGAAATTTAAACAAAAATGAATTGAGTAAAACATTTTAAACCAGGAGGATAACTTTTAAAAGCTTGACACACACCAAGTCTTGAAATTTATTTTCTTACTCCACATACAAAATACTTTTTATTTAATATGATGAGCGTTGAATAAAGAAAATTTTTTTAACATTACTAGAAAGAAGAATTCACGTTTCTTTATTATTTTCACAAGGAATTTTTTAAATAACTGTAAGCTATATACAAACTGTTTTACAAAAAAATGAAGACTTAGGTATGAATTCATTAAAAAAATATGTTTTTGTGGAACATTTTTTTGCTCAAATAACTTTGAAACAAAAAAAAAAATTTTGGAACTATATTTTTTATGTTTATTTTACTAATTCAAAACTAATAACATCCAAAATACAACAGTATCGCTTTTTAAGTTTAGAAGTGTACATCAGCAACTCAGTATTTCTTTATGTTCTATAAAAATGTATCAAATTGAAGATTTAATATCAAATATTTTAATGGCACGTCTTATAAAACTATGAGAAAAGCACTAAAATTAGTTGAGCATGCAACTAACTACAAAGTAAGATTTAGGATATATCCGCTTTTTCTCAAGTGGCGAAGTGTCCTTTAAGTTCATGCGTACTCAAGTAAAGACCGGGGAAAAAAACGCGAAAACTACTTTCACACGCTCAAAATTAGAAGTTAAGCAGCTGCTGATCCACGCTTTGATCACGTGGAATCAGTTTTGCATATAACTAAAAGCTATAGAAACTCCCCTCGTATTTCATTGGATGACTGCCAGTATCACGTGGAGATCAATCAAAGGACCTTCTTGGGGCACAATGAAGAATAAAAAAAAATAAACTCATAAAAACCACTCCTCTAAAGTAAATGCCCCTACTGCAGTGCACAATGAATCTTTTCTGATGGTAAAATCCCGTCCTGGAACTAGCTTCGTATAAATTAAATCTGTCCCGCTTCATGAAAAAAAAAAAAATATCCTATTGATGAGGTACTTAGCTGATACGGAATTCCCTTTATCGATATATAACTCTGTCGGCTTTTTGTCATCGGGCCTTACGCGCTAATTAATGGGTATGACGCAATATGCACGAAAAAAATGATGCCAGTATTATGAGACAGTAATAAAGACGCCATTTGAAAAAACAGAGTGAGAAGTCCCGTGATATTATTGTTTTCTCTGTTTCAATTTCCTACATATATATCAATTAAGGAAGATAAGTAAATAATAAAAGTAAAGAAATCTTTATGCTTAATAACTTTTATAAGGTGTTGATGGCTCGTAAATTCATCATAGTTTTTGATGCTCAGCCAACGAGAAAATACTACTGAGTACAAATAAATGGATGGCTTGGCTGTATTTTAATTTCCTTAAAAGTTGAAAAAAAGAAAGCTATATACAAGTACAAAAATAAAATAGAATAAATTCACTGGCGTAGCTAGTCTTAAGTGGGCCCTGTATCAAAATATAAGAAACGCTGTTTTTAAGGCCCTCTATCATTGATATGGCGGTAGCTACGCCTCCAAATAAATGAGAGAAAACACTTCAAGCGAAAAACTAGAGATAAAACTTGATTTCCCAAAACTTTCTTGAACAGTTGAGATAATTTGATTCCGATCTTCATCGTATAAACTTCATAAAATTTTGTTTCTCTTAATAAAATTCAAAATAAATCTTTTAATTATAAAATATCCCCCATCGCGCAAAACAATGGTTTGACTCTGTGACAAACATTTTAATACTACTTTGATGGATTTTTAATCACAAAAATCAGTGGATTTCATTCCTGAGGAATCTTTTACCACTGGCTTAGCTAGCTCTAAGGGGGTCCTGTATTAAAATTCTTTAGGGGACCTTTTTTAGATATGGGGTGCCCTGTTAGTGTGATTGTAGTTACATGTTGGGGCCCATGTAGCTTGGGGCCCCGTATAATTGATACGACGGTAGCTACGCCCCTGTTCTTTAATGACAGTTTATGTAAAAATGATCTGCTAAATATTCGGATTACTCAAGGAAGCTTATCAAACTAGATCTTAAGAATTCCAGTACAAAATTTCTTTTTAAATGCCAGTGAAAATATGAATAATTGAATAACAAAAGCATGATTTTTAAAATACGTTTTTTAAATTTGAATTACATTATCTTTACTCTAGTCAAAAATAAATAATCCTCTTTTACTATGTCCATGCATGACACATATCATTTCAGTGTTAAATATTGCTGCTCTAAATGACATTTCTCAATCGGTTTCAGTAAAAGAGATTATATTTCTATCTTTTTTCATACAAGCATTTATCAATCACATTTCTTTAAGTATTAATAATCTAAAAAAAACTTCTTTTTGAAATACTATCTGTATAATGCTTTAATATTTATACAATTTTTGCAAATCAGAAATTGCATTTATAATAAATTAATGTTACAAAATTACCTGATGTTTTTGTATATTCATCATTATAAAAGGTCAGTTAAATGAAGGATAATAAAATCTGAATGAGAAAAGTGCTTATAAAAATTTCAAAGTTCTTGATTCTTCAGTTGAGCTCGAACATTTTATTCTTATATTTCTAAATTCTGCTAAAGCAATTGACAGAAGCTTTGTATTTTTAAAAGCAGAAGAATCTCATGATATTTTTGCAATCTAAAGGATCGAAGAATAACAATAAATAATCAAGTGCTATTTCTTTGTTGTTTATATTTTAAATTAGCTAACATCAGAAAGAAATACGCTTAAGGTATCCGACTACCCTAAAATCATGATTTCTTTTTAAAAATTGACAAAAGGTTTTTCTTTATGATTTTTATTTTTATAAGCCATTTTATTAGCTTATAAAATACCAAAGTTTCTTATTTTCCATCCACTAGAACAAAAAAACTACAAAGTGTTTAGCAACAGCAGATGCCATAACTTTACATATGATGTCAAAGCCAGCATGCGTTTAACTCAAATGTGTTTTCAAGCAAACGAGGGGACAGCGATTGCTCAAAAGCTTTTAAAATAATTTGCTAAAAAATTTTGTGTATTTCTGATTAACAAGAAGTGTTTTTAGCTATCAGATTTATCAATCACTATTTTTATTACAAAATTTACATTTCTTTATGTGAATATAACCACTGATTTTTTTTTTTAAAAACGTTTTCATATAACTAAGATAAAAATTGCTCTAGTTTTTGTAAAAATTAAAATATCTCTTATCTTGAAGGTAATTTCAAAAGAAATAGCAAAGTAATATATCAAAGTTGAAAAATTGAGAATTTGCTCATTTTCTACTTGTACAAAGCAGTCCCCGTTTACACGTAATTTTTGTCAATTTTTACCCATTTTTTTTTTCCCATTTTAGCAGTAATAATTTATTTTCTCGTCTTAATTTTAGCTACTGATCGTCACTATACCATTAAGCGCAAACCTTTCCAATGACTCTTTTTCTTCAGGATCTCTTTCAGAACGAGATAAATTAACTTTCTTAAAAAACCTTTGCGACAACAAAATATTTTGTTGGTGGTAATGTCGCTAAATGCAGAGGTAACACAAAAGCATCCTATAAAATTAATTACATTATATATTTGAGAAACATATGAAATTGGTAAGGATAGACATATGAATTAATATAGAGATTGTTAGAGTGTTTCTTAAATGCTTCAATGTACTTTGTGATAAGTTCAATCATTTGTTTATAAATGTTTTTTTTGCAAAAATCAAAAAATATTTGCATAAATTTGAAACAAAAATGCACGAGCAAGTCGGAATTAATTTTAAACAAATAATACTGATTTTCAGTCTGGAGATTCAGTCAAAACTCTTTGCTACCATCCTGCATAACTGAAATAAAAATGTGCAGCTTTGTCAAAAGAAAAAATCAAATTATCAAAGTACATGGTAGCTTTGTTTCTACAACAGGAGAATGCAAGGGTTTGGGATCATTGATGAAAGGAAATCGAAATTCCCTCATAACTGGATAAAACCCTATTTTTTGTGGGTTGAATTTGGCAGTGTTTAATATAATTTTAAAATAAAAATCCAAAGTTATGAGTTTTAAGATTTTGATAAATTTTTTTCCGCATTTTATTCTCCTTGATGTTATAATGTCTACTGCCCTCCCCCTCCTTAATCCTCATTTACAGCCCGTGAAATAGTTGTTATATATATGTATATGGCCTAGTGGGAAAAAAGGTTGAGTATCCCTGTGATTAGATCATATTTCAGCTGTTAAGATATTTTTAAACGGAGAAAAAGACGCACAAAACTAGAAAAATGGACACTTTTAGCATTAAGGTAATTAAATAAATGTAGATACTATTTTAGAAAGATCCTACGCTGCATTCTTGATGGGATCCAAGTGTATGGATCATGGAGGAGAAGATCAACTTAGAACTTTACAAAATTTACAAATAACCTAATATTGTAAAATTTGTCAAATTACAGAGACTTAAATGGGCTGGTCTTTTGTCTAGAATCAATGAAGATCGTTGCTGCAAGAAAATCTTTCTGGCAAAGCAGATGGGAAATAGACCTCGGGGCAGACCCCATTAAAATGTATTATTGACTGTGTCGAAAAAGATCGAAATATTTTAAAGGTAAGAAACTGGAAAACAGTTGCCAAAAGTAGAGATGCCTGGAGAAAACTTCAGTAGAAGGCAAGGCCCCACCCAGGGCTGTCGAGCCGTTGAAGAAGGAGATGCTATTTTATTCAAAAGAGCAGTTGCTCTTTCACAAAAGAAACATTTTGTTCTAAGATTATTTACTAGATCTTCATATTTTTTTTACATTTTTTTCATTGATGATTGAAGGAATTATTTTAATTTTGGCCATGCATCTATTTTGCTACATACTCGTGCTATAATTACATTTTAACATTTATTTTTATACGTTTGACCAGCGCTGTACGTGGTTTGAAGGAGCAAATTATGAAAAGGATTATTAGAGGATACCTGTAAAATGTGAAAGTGTAATAATAATAACAATAATAATTTACATTCCAATCTGTGATTTATCCGAGATTTTTTTTATTCCCCTGCAAAGTTATTTTTCACTAAAAGGATTCTGGCTTCTTCCCATGATTTATTCTTAAACTAATTTTTAATACATTTTTAAGCAAATATTTGAGCTCATAACGTAAATAGCTTTACATACCCAGTGCCTTAACATTTCTTTTAAGTAAGCCACATTCTTTTAATAGATATTAATTCTACTTTATAATTAAAGTATGTGGATTCAACTTCTTTCCAAACATACTATTTTCTAATCTAAAACATTCTGATAAATACGTAATTGAATCAAATAGTTTCTAAAATTACGACGAATTATTTCAACATTCTTATATAGCCGGGGATAATTATTTTTTTCTCTGAGTTATAGCCACTATCAAAAATGATTCATTCTGAATATGAATCTGATAAATCAAGATTATCTTTTATGTTATTCCTACAAAGTGCATATTGCAACGTAAGAGTATAAATGTGTGAGATTCACAAGATTAATCATGATTAGCAGATTCAAGGTGTTTTTGAACAAGAACAATTTTATTAGCATACACAATGCATGACTTATATTACAACCACGATTTTGGGCGAATATAGATACCGTACAAACAACAATGTAACTTACATATCTCTGAAGAGTTCCTTTTGAAAAATACTAAGAGGATGTTTTTGTCTACCTTTTTTACAAAATACAACATCCTGAAAATTAGCTCAAGGAACGCATTTACGCTTAATCATTACAAACACGTGATTATTTTTTCAGGCGAATCATATTGTAAACAAATCATATTTCTTCTTTAACGAGCAATTTGAGATTTTGTCAAAGAAAAAAATATTGAATATTACTACAGAATTATATATAAAGTTAAAGTTTTAAGGATGTTATCTTCCTACAGAGTTTTTACGAGAAATGATAAATTCTAGTTTCAATTAGAAATTAGTGCCTCCCTTCAATATCTAGACTTCATGAGATTTAAGAAATTTATTGATGCATTTAAAAATAAGTTTTACCAGATTCTTTATGTAATTGGGCATCATAGTCAAAAATAAATTACGTAATAAATTGCTGATTGAAAGGTGGGAAATTTTAAGAGTTAAAGTCACTAAACAAAGCAGATAGGGTGCTGTGGTTGTTAGCAAATATAAGCATTAAAAATATCTAATACTAAATCTTCCGAAAGTCACTCGACAGAATAATTTTTATGTGATAATAAATAATTTTTTTACTGAGCTTATTGTAATACATTCTGCGATTCTGAATGATTGATATGTGTAGCGGAAAGATCTATTTCAAATCCTAATAACTTGAGAAGAAATGTATTACTATTTTATATTTGAGGGAATCGAAGATTTATATACTGCTTGTAGCGGCTGTACCTACATAAGCCAGTAACAGCCTTCGGACAGGAGTGATCACTTTTGTCTAGTGGTCATGTTACTCGGTTTCGGATATATAGGTCACGGGCTCTATCCTCCATATTGATGACCTTGACACTGAATTAAGAAAAGCGCAACCTTCTGATCTGTCATGGTGCCATCTACCCACAACAAGAGCAACCAAAGTCGTCAGACACGCAACAACCAAAAGTCGGCAGACTCACGTGACACAACAATACCAATTAACAGGAAAAGGACACACACTCGCTATAACAACAATCGTTCATCTATCCACTGATTTACTGATGGGGGAGTACTGTAGCGGAGGTACCTACATAAGCCCGTAACAGCCTTCGGACAGGAGTGATCACTTTTGTCTAGTGGTCATGTTACTCGGTTTCGGATACATAGGTCGTGGTTTCTATCCTCCATACTGCTGGGGCTTTTAAAATTACAACACCAGGAAGGAAAGCGTAAATAACATAACTTCACAAAGCATTACTTATTGTACGTATACAGTCACAGAGTAAAATGAAGACATGGATAAATTTTTAGTAGTTTGGGAGTGTACAGGGTCCGAAATTAGTACATACTGCTGCAGCCTCCTGCAGCTGAAACGTATCTAACCTTTCTAGGCATTGAGACAAATTAGGCTTGGTTGACAGAAACAGATCAGTCATTCCATGTTGTAACGCTATAACACATTACATTAATCGTAGTGGCTGGAGAGTGGTGGTGGCTTGGTCTCTTAGAAACCCGTGATCAATGTTTTCAATAAGTGAAAGATCAGAAGAACGTGTTAGCCAAGACTGGCATCCTCTGTATCGAGGTAGATCAGGGTATGACGGGCAACATACAGTATTGCGTTATCTTATTGACAAAGGACGTCTCCAAGACCTTAAGGATAGAGCGCAGACCCCCCTTAAGATCTGATAAATGTAATGCTGGCTGGTTAGATCATCAACAGACGCGAACAAGAGGTGTTGATGTCGCACGCCTAATGGAGGCCCATACCAATACACATGGTGCAAAGCCCTTATGATGATATCGAATGCACCTGACTTCTTCTCGGTTCCTCTAGACACGGAAAAGTCCATTATGATACTGCTTGCAGAACCGGGACTCATCTGAAGAGATGATGTGGCGCTACTCTTGCATCCAGTTTCGTCATTGAACGCACCATTGTCACCACGTGTCTCTATGCTGCAGTGTTAAACGAAGTCACGATATTAGTCACCATGTAGACAGTTCATTCTGTTAAAGACATCGCCACATTGTCCGTATGAATACACGTAGTACTACGAGCAAGCTCACTTTCTGACTAAAAATTTGTAAAGTGATTATGTGATCTTGCAAGGCCCATCTGATAATATGTTCTTCCTCTGGAGTGTTAGAGGTGGAAAATATAGTTGAGATCCTGCATGACGTTCAGTATGGCCCTCGTAAATATATTTGAATGGTAGGACCCTCATAATTCTATATTTGAATGGTAGTTTTGTTGGATTCCGTCCAATACGAGTAGCATTATCGCGAAACAATAAACCACAATGTCTATCGGCGACAATAATACCACGAATGAATTCCGACAACGACTGGCAGCCGTTTCTCATTCTTATATGAGGCAGAACATGATCTCACAACTGACCAACATTCAAATGCAATTTTCGTAAGAGAAACCCTCTGCATAACTTTCCTTTTATTTGGGGTTTCAGATGTCGTTTCCCCCTTTTGCATTATTCGTTTGTCTTAAAATGCTAATCATTTGCAAATATTCTAGCATCTTCTTTTCTTATAAATTTGTCGTATGTATCATTCTTTCGAGGTATTTTAATGTTCGGCAGCATATTTTAGTATCTACACTATAAAAATTCGCAGGTAAACAAACGTATGAACAAGACTAGGTGTATCTGCTCACGAACCGCGTGACGCAGAAGCTCGCCAAAGGTACCAAAATTTCGGGAATGGTCCGAGGAATCCGTTTTGACCACTTATATTCCGATATTCCAATTAGTTAAAAAGATATTAATTAAAAACCTCGAAACGCATAATTAGTGCCTTTTTTTCTCTCCAGGGGCAAAGTTCAAATTCTCCTATGTCGATTTTCAAACATTTTTAAAACACGTTCTAATTTTTTTTTTGATGAGACTCAATCAAAAAATAATTACAGAATCGGAAAGATCATTTACTTCACCACGATACGGTATAATTTATTTTACAAAGTAATTATATTTTGTATTTTTTACGATTTTTTCTACAATGAATCGAAGTCGGTACGTTTTTATTAAAATGATTTCTAAATCGTCCCACTTGTATTATTTTTCGCGTCAATGAACGATATTTTACACTAAAAAAGTGCATGCTTTTCTCTTTTAGAATCAGTCATTTAAAAATTTAAATGTGAAACTGTTTTTTTTTTTACGATTTTTCAAAAAATACTCAAAATTTTATTTAAATACTTAATAACTTCTTTATTTATAAAAATAATCTCACAAAACTTTTTTCCGTGTGTAGAACAATATTATCCGTAATCTGTACAAAGACTGATAAAATATCTTAAAAATTACGGTTTAAAAAAAACCCTGTGTTTTTCGTTTTTTCACCTTTTTGCGAGAAATATTTAAGTATTATTTTTGCTACATTTTTTTTTGTTTAAAAATTACGTTGTTTGCAATCGATATATGAAGTTTGAAGGCATTAATTTAAAAATGAAGCCCGAAAAAAAATTAAACTTTAACAAATAACGCAATGCGAAATTGAATATCTCTTCCTTTTATTTTAAAGGTCTTTTCACTGCTTTCCCCCGAAGATATCACGGCGGGATCGTTTAAAGCGCTTTTTTATAAACAGTAGTACCCGGGTTTGGAACTGCATCCTCGCTTAAATTTTATGACTTTTTAAAAAATACTCAAAATTTTATTCGCGCATTTAATAATTTCGCCAGCAATTTTGTAATTGGAAAGATAATTTATTTCGCTACTATATACAGTAGGGTTTTTTTTACACAAACAACGATACCTTTCATATTTTATGATTATTTTCTAAAATGAATCAATATCGATGCGTTTATATGAAAATGATTTTTAAAAAACTCTTACTTTGATCTTTTAGAGTTAGTGATTTAAAAAATAAAATGCCGAGAAAATTTTTTTTGACGACTTTATAAAAAATACTGAAATTTGAAATATTTAATAACTACTTATCAAATTCAATTTTTTATAACTTCTTCATTTATAAAAATAATTGCAAAAAACTTTTTTCCCGTGTATCGAAAATTTAAAAAAATGCTCACAATTTTAATTCAACATTTAATACATTTGTGAAATTTTGTAATTATAAAAATTTCTACTGTTTTCAACATACAACTACTTTTTAAAAAGTACATTTTCGTTTCCGGGGCCTAAAAAGTTGCAAAGTGAATGAGTGAATATTAAAGTCCCACTGTTCACTTACTCGACAGCTCTGACAGCGAAAGGGGAAAGAGAATTTCCATGACAATACGTTACGCATTTAAAAATGTACGTTCAACGCCGGGGAGAAACCTGTCTGACAAAGAAAAGAAGCGAAAAAATTTCGAAACAGGGAATTTTAAGTTATACATCTTCTGGTAAAAGCCCGAGCAACGCCGGGCTAAGCGGAGGAGGGGGGTCATTTTGAAAAAGGGTATTGGAAGCACTGATTTTGTGAAGGAAAGGGAAAATTTATAACAGTAGAGAAAGCCCGTGCAACGCCGTGCCATGCAGCTAGTTCTCAATAAATCTTGTGAAGAATAGTTCCAAAGGGAACGTGAGGATGACAACATACCAACGGGAGTTTCATCCTTTTTTTTAAAATGATCCAAAGACATTTGTTTTTGATTTTAAAGAAAAACATCTCCCAGTTGTTCAGTATAGTCGGGATACTGTTATTTTTACCAGTGGCGCACACAGGAATTTTTCAAGGGGGGAGGTCCGGGGTCGAAAGTTCACCATTCTTGTATCATGCTCCGTTTGATTTTGTCGATTTTCGGGAACAAGACACAGCAAAAAACTAGTTTTTGAATAAGTAATTAGTATTAATTAATAAAATTAATCATTAATAGCAAGTAATTAATTAAATTTTACGTACTATATACTTAGAATTATAATCAATCGGAAAAAAATCAAGGGCTTTGGAGGGGGTCCGGACCCCAGGACCCCCCTTGTGTACGCCACTGATTATTACTAAAGGTGCGTTTAAAGTTTAGAAATTGAGGAATCATAGTTTTCCTCATTTAATTTTTGAACCAAAATACGTAGGCTGTTCAATAAGTAATAAGACTAATTTTACTGCAGCAAAACCACTCATCGGAATGTTGATTTCTGTGGCATAAGAAAAGCGTGCTTGTAGGCGCCTACGAGACGCGGCCCATTGTCGAAATGGAAGCAAAAATCAGCATCGGAGACCTTTTATATAAGATATGATTAAAGACTGGAACAAGAAGGCAACAATATCTTAAACGCTTTATCACAGCAGTCGAAGCTTGGTTGTATTACTATGATCCAACCATAAGACAACAAAGCAGTGAATGGAAACATCCATCTTCACCTACTCCCAAGAAAGCAAAAACTGTGAAATCGGCTGGTAGAGCTATGACCATAAACTACCGTAAACGACTCGTACTACGTGAATGTCGTGCGAACAATGCTTTTGCTTCGAAATGGCTTCCTATTGCACCGTGACAATGCCCGACCACATATTGCTCGCTGCGTACTGGGTGTTTCGCAGCAGAACAACGTATAGATTTTACCACACCCTCCATACAATCCTGGTCTCACTCCGTGCGATTTCTAGCTGTTTCATGAACTTAAGAAACCATTACGAGGCTAACGTTTTGCAAGCAACAAAGCATGTGTAAAGGCTGCACTGTGTAGGCGGTTTTGAAACAGCTCTTACAAAACGGACTTTTACATGTTTTTAAGAAGTGGACAGAGCTTTGGGATAAATGCGTTATGTGCCACGGAAGTTATTTTGAAAAAAAAAAAAAACATGTAAATGATGACGATTATAGGTATTCTGTTTTACTACTTATTGAACAACACTCGTACTTTAGTAAATGCTCAAAATAATTATATTTGAAATTATGTATAGTTTTATGCAATATAAAGATTATATATGTAGATAATAAATAAAAATTCAAAATTAAAAGCACGTAAATGAAATAACTAAAAACAAATTTAAAAGGTAATGAATATTATCATTATACAGGGTGATTCGTTACCAGACCGATAAACTTGAAGGGTGTGTAAAGGTACAGAGATGACTCAGAATTACATAGGAATGCAGGGTCGTATTTGCCGTAGTTGCGAGCTATAGTTACGACCAGAAGTCGTCTGACAGGCCTGACGGTTGCGCTGCATTGAGTCCCCTACGTTCTGGAAGATTACTCCGCCAGTCTTGTGGTAGGAGACACTGAATGGAAGATTCCGTGATAACAGATCCTACATGAAGTCGATTTTTGCGATCCGTTTCCCGAGGTAGCAGGATGAGCTCGAATTCAAACGAAGAACTGGTCGATGTGCTGGTCGTGTTTCGACCAACGGATTGTAAAGGACACGCCACTCAGCTCTTGTACCAGGGACGTTACTCGAACAGGCTTGTTCAACATCACACAACCTTTGCAAGTGTGAATAGAAGGTGACTTTGGTTTGGTATAAAACGGCCGTTCCTTCAGTTGAAGATGTCATCGCTCGAATATCTGCAACTGCCGGGAGAATGTGTGACATGCCAGAAATCTTCGAGAACGTAAGGAATCTCTTGCGGCACTCCTATTAGGCCTGCGAGATGACTTCTGGTCGTAATTTCGAACATTTTATAGATTTCTTGATTTTCTAAGGATATAAAGGAAAGGGAGATGTGATTTCATTTCTCTAGTCAAGGCGATTATATTCTGATTTTGAAAATAAGAGCTTATTTCTCAGCTGTAAAAAATGGTGCAAATATTCTGCTACAAACTGTAATTTTTTTCGTTCCAGTTCATCTAAAAAAAATATATATATATGTTCAGTTCGGGTTTTCGTTCCGCTAAAAATTTTGGTTTTGGGTTCAGTTCCGAATGAGAATAATTTTTTTATGCGTATTCTTATTTGCACTAAAAATATGATTCCATCATAAGCAAAAAATGTAATTCTATCAAAATTTAGAAGATTTTATTCTTTTTTTAATTGGAACTCTATGTGAATAGATACAATTAGCAGCATATGAACGATACGAACGGTGAGCAGAGAATGACGAGCATTGGCATTGTTATTCAAATCGCATTTGACAACTAGGTTCGTGATTCTGGTTCGTCTATGTAAACAGTCTATATATATACCAACATCCGTGGATGATCACATGCTGAGATGCGAAAAATATATCTCACAAGGAGAGGGCATGACTAAGGAAATTCATTTGGGGACGAGACTTTGTGTAACAGTAGTACTGCTATAGGGTATTCAAACCCCAATGTAATTCCGCCGAATGGCCAGTCAATTTCGAGAAAACAGCTTTCGAAATTCATACTAAGCTTATATACAAGTCAGTGTGAATCTTTTTTAAAAAATAAAATTATTTAATTCTGAAAATATATAAGTAATAAAATAAATTGGAGGGAAAAAATAAAAACGAAGTTGGTGCTCGCGCGAATCGAACCCCGGTCCATTGGATAGTACTCCGCTGACCATCATGCCACAGTGACGTTGTATCAGGGAGAAAATAACTTGTATATAAGCTTTGTATGAGTTTCGAACGCTGTTTTCTTGGAATTGACTGGTCATTCGGCGGAATTACATTGGGGTATGAATACCCTATAGCAGTGGTTCTCAAACTTTCACTACTGGCGCCCCCCTTTTCAATCACAATTTTTATCGCGTCCCCCTTATAGATTAATAATGTACTGAATGCAATAATAATGCACTTTGACGCTAAAGCTACAATACAATCATAATTATAAACCGTACAAATTAACAAGATAAGTATTAAATTTTGTATATCTTACTTTTAAGTAATATATATATATATATATATATATATATATATTTGCTTTTTAGTTCGATTCACTATAAAAGCGTGTTTTTAGTTTGTTTAAAAACTATAATTTATTTTATAGTTATTTTTACTATACACTATAAAAATCACAATTCCAGTGAATAATTTAATTAAGAGAAAATATACTTATCCCTACTTTCAAGGACTTTTAAATTTTTCTTAGAAAATTTGAGAAAAAATCCAATAAAACTAAAGAAAATGTTCTACATAAATAATGCCCTTAATAAAGGACATAAATCACAGACACTTTTCGCTAACAACACAGGAACGTTATTTTCCAGCTAAACTCAAATCAACTCAAACGTTTCATTTCTCACGCTTTTCTGATATTTACTTTCGCTATCTTTATTAATATGCATTATTTCAGTAGGTTCTTCAATTGCTTGATCAGTTTCAACTTCCTTTAATAGGGATGACAGATGCCCATTTTTTAAAAATTATTCTGCTTATTTACATTTATAAACCATAATAAGTCGTACAACACAGCCATCAAAACTACAAAATTGTTCATGGGGAAAGTGTAGCATGTTCTAAAAAATAATTGTGTAAAACGTTTTTCATTATGCATTATATGTTTCAGAATACTCATGCTTATCCATATATCATAAAACTCTTTCACATGGAAAAAGATGAAACAGAAATATATTATATATATTTACAACTTCCCTAAAAAAAAGACGGAGATAACCATACCAGTAAGTTCGAAGGTCAGCTAAAGTAATATTTTAGGTTAAAAGAAACGTAATAAAAAATCTCTCATCGTTTGATATCGTTAAAAGAAACGAAAAAAAAATATTTCATCCTTCTCATATTGACCGCAAAGCAAACAAAATATTTGTTTAATTTGGTTATAGGATCAAAGATGGCTAATGAGCGTTTGAAGTGGAATCTTTTATTTTTGATGATCACCAGATGATAAAAATAAATTATATCAGTGTAAATGTGTATTTTTTATTATGTCAGAAAGCATCTTGTTTTACTTCATTCCAAAAAATTATTTTTTAAGCTTTTTATTTTCAATATGCTTGCGCCCCCCTCGCAGGGTTACCGCGCCCCCCAGGGGGTCGCGCCCCACAGTTTGAGAAACACTGCCCTATAGCAGTACTACTGTTACACTAAGTCTCGTCCCTAAATGAATTTCCTTAGTCATGCTCTCCCCTTGTCAGACTGATACTTTTCTTAAAAAGCCATCTATCTTTCTAGTTTATTCAACTGGATTAAATCTGCCTTCTACAAGTAGTTTCATGTTAAACTGAAGCAGAAAAGTCCTTGCGAACATCAAAACAGGAAATTGAGAATCAATGTACGTGTGATGATGATAATTATATGGTTAACGTTAAATTAGAAAATATTGATAAATTGGTTAAAGTAACAAGATGACTGAAGATATATCGACCCGAAATAAAACCGATATTTTTTTTCGATTCAGTTCCGGTTTTCGTTCCGACCGAATAACCATTTTTTTCGGTTTTCGGTTCAGTTCCGGTTCGAAGCCCTGCTACAAAAATTTAATTGTATTTAATTTAATTACATTGTATCTTAAATAGATACAATGTAGAAGTAACAGAGGAATTATAAATTGAAATGAAAAACACATTAATACAGAATTTAAAAAAAAGTCCAGCACAAAAGCATTCAATGTTGATTACTTGTTTTGTTAGCTCTATTAAAAATGCAAATTTCTCTGCATTACCAATAAAAAATCTTATAAGTTTTATTTATTTGAATTGCACTCACACCAAAGAGAATGTTTTTACAAATGGAACATAATAGGTCCGGCTCGAACAAAAACGGCATTCGTGCAAAGTTAATTTATAGCGCCTTGAAAGAAATTTCATATAATGAAATAATAATGATCGTATTCTGTGCTATTTATACGATTATATAAATCGTTATAAACTATAAATTAATAAATTATCCTCATTAAATAAAAATTTTAATCACGAAAAAATAATTTATAAATGAAAGAAAAAAGGAATTCCATAGCTTTTCGTATGCTTATGGAATTCAATTTGGGGTGCAATTTTCTGCGGTAGTATTTCAATACGTAATTATTGCTTAATTTGTTGATTATGTCATCAGAATTTAGTGTTTCGACTGATTCGGGTTCAATAGATAAAATGGCCAAGGAAGTTTTTTCTTTACTAATGCTAGATCTCAAGTAATTTTTTAGTTTTTAACCTAGTGAAAGATTTTGGGGGGAAATGTGACCACAAATCGTAAAATTAATATAATTTTAATCAAAAATTAAATTTGTATACAATGCAAAGGAATTTTTTTCTTTTTTTAGTTTTCATTCTTCAACTTATTTTCTTTATTGTTACTGAAGAAGATTTAAATACATATTGCACGATATACTTAAAGGACCTTCAGAAATGAATCAGTTGTACAAATATATTTATATTGGCTTTTTGAAATATCTAGAAGCTTTTTCCTGGATAAGGAAGTGTGGAATTTGCGATAATTACATGATGGTATTCAAACATGTATATTCAGATTAATACCAAAGAAAAAACTAAACTATTTTGTTGTAACAAAATTACTGAATGGCACGATATATTTATAAACGAATATATTTGTGCCCTCGTGTCATTTACAATTCCCTCGTGTCGGTCTTCATGCATAAAAAAATCGTGAAAAATGCAATACTCTGCTTAGATATTTTCCTTCTCTCTCTCTCTCTCTCTCTTTCTCAATATTAATCTTCTTTCTTATTTTTAAACAATTTTATGAGTGAAATATGATTCGTCTTCTCAACTTGAACGCCATTTATGATGTTATTTGAACCAGCTTACCAATCAATGGGATCTTAGTGCACTTGTGAGATCAAAGCATATTAAATATACGTCAACGCCCACCATCACCAGCGGCGGTTATTGGAGTATAAGCCAGAGCTTTTGCATCTTGACCCTATTAACAAGAATACAGAGGCTCTGAAGAAATCTAAGATTTGTATTACAAAAGATATTTTACATTCATTTAATCTGAACGATTTCTTCTCGGGCAATGTAACTGCTTACAGGGTCGGCTCTAACAGATTTGCCACCCTGGACAAAAATGGAAAAGACCGCTCCCTCTCTAAAGCAAAAAATTATAATTAAAAAAGATAAATTGTTCACATAAATGCACACCTATAAAACTTGAATAATTCTTGCGAACAAATAGGTAGCATACACAATATAAATATAGAACAATATAAAGGGTGTTTTTTTAGAGGTATAGAACTTTAAATTGCAATAAAACAACGATGTATTATTCGATTGACATGAATTTTTTTTTATTCGAAAGATAATCTTGTGGCATTACATTTTAAATATGATTTCAGGCATAGGACTTCCACGGCTGGCTCGGATGTAGTCCAATCTGGACGTCCAATTTTCGATGACTTTTTCCAACATTTGTGACCGTATATCGGTAATAACACGGCGAATGTTGTCTTCCAAATGGTCAAGCGTTTGTGGCTTATCCGCATAGACCAATGACTTAACATAGCCCCACAGAAAATAGTCTAGCGGTGTTAAATCACAAGATCTTGGAGGCCAGTTCACAGGTCCAAAACATGAAATTAGGCGGTCACCAAACGTGTCTTTCAATAAATCGATTGTGGCACGAGCTGTGTGACATGTTACGCCATCTTGTTGGAACCACAGCTCCTGGACATCATGATTGTTCAATTCAGGAATGAAAAAGTTAGTAATCATGGCTCTATACCGATCACCATTGACTGTAACGTTGTGGCCTTCATCGTTTTTTGAAGAAGTACGGACCAATGATTCCACTAGCCCATAAAGCGCACCAAATAGTCAGTTTTTCTGGATGTAACGGTGTTTCGACATACACTTGTGGATTAGCTTCACTCCAAATGCGGCAGTTTTGTTTGTTGACGCAGCCAGTCAACCAGAAGTGCGCTTCATCGCTAAACAAAATTCGCTTATGAAAATCGGAAACAACGGCAATCTCGTTTTGGGCCCACTCGACAATCTACGCCTTGCTTGATGATCGTTTTGATAAATTGCCAAACGAAACTGAGAATAAATCACTTGACAGCTGTTAAATCATTCGCCATCTTGGAAAGTAATGCTAACTTAAACTTCTATACCTGGAAAAAAACACTCTTTATATACGCGCGTATATGTATTATTTTAAATCTTAAAAAATGCAAAATAATTCGAAATTAAGGACAGAATTACTTGTTATTATTTAAAACTTAAAATGTAAGAGAATGAATCGTGTTGTTGTTGTTGTTACTTATGCCGCCTGATCGACAGTAACATCGGATCAAGGTCCACAAAACTCATTACGGCGAAGGTCTAGATTCTTACGCCTGTCGTTAGTACAATTTTTCTCGGTTATTCCCACACCAATTTTGAGGGAGAACACTCTGGGGGTAGTCAGGGGCCTCCCACCTCTCTTCCCCTTCCACCTACCTCATGAGAGGACTTGCAGCTCGACGGCTATTTAAAGTACCCCCTCGCCGTGATGGCACTATACATTTATAAACATCAATGCTTTTTTCGGGATTCGAACCCAGGCCTAACTTCACAGCAGTCAGCATCACTAACCACTATATCGGATCGTTGTTTCAGCAAGCCAATTTCTTCGAAAAAGAGTCTACTGATGATGGGAATCACAAGCGTTAAATAAACGCGTGTGTAACTACACTCAAGACTAAAAATATCTCCTGGGGCTTTCTATCTACCAAAAACTCTTTTTACCCCCATCCCTTTTTGGATTGCTGACCCAGGACATAGTATGGGTGAAAGAAATGTCCATTGTGATCCAACACCAGGATGAGGAGAAAGTTACTAGTGAAAGAAGTGCAAACATACCAAATTTCATGATTTAACATATACTCTCACCTCGAACCCTACAAGTTTCAACATAAAAGAAAAGTGACATTAAACATACAGAGTACTAAATACGGAAATAAGATACGTTAAATTTAATACCAAATTCACACCCAATAATATTTCAGAAAACATATCCAATTTTTTGTAAAAAAAAAAAAAACATTTTTTAAAATTTTAACCAAAGACAGCCCTTAAAACTGGTCACCCCGAGCAAGGGTCCGGTTTGTCCGGCCATAGAGCCACACCTTCTGTTTAACACAGTCAAAATATATCGTTTTTCCGCTAAGTGTTGCAAGAATCTAAAAAATTCAAATTCAAAATCTCTTTAGTGGCGACATCTACAATTTTTCTTTATCATTAAAAGCAATATTTTCCAAAATAATGTTACAAGAGCAGTATTTAATTTATTCTGTGAATATGAGCTCACATTTCTGCCTATCTTAATCCATTTCATTCAAAATTTCTTGTTTTTTGTGTTGTTAATAAGGGTTTTTTTGTCCTAAAGCGCTTCTTAATAGATATTTCTCATATATATATATATATTTAAATACAAAAAGAAAAAATTATATTTTTCAAGCTTTATGTAAAATTCTTCCCAATTAGCATTACAAAAATAATTAAATAAACAAGTAAAACGAAACACAAAATCATTTGAATTTAATAATCTTTTATTAAAGCAAAAAAAAAAATATATATATATAAAATATTTGTAAAAAAAATTTCTGTTTGATATAGACGTGGATGAATAAAATACAATTTACTTTGAGTATAATTTTAATAATGGAACTAAATATTTAACTATAAATGCCTAAATAGATTAAATCGCTCTCAAGTAGAATTCGAAGGATTTTCATAACTAAAAACATTAGCTTGGTAGTATGTTCAGTGGCGTACACGGACTTTCTAATAGGGGGAGGGGTTATATTATAAAAAACAGGTAGACTAAAGCACCGAAGCATAATTTCTGTGATAGAAATTAAAAATCTGACCGTTTAGGGAATTGGTTGGACCTCTGAATTCCACTCTTGTGTAAGCCACTTATTCAGTTTCAACATTTTGAGTGAATTCGTGATATTTTGCGTCTTGCAACTATATTCATTTATGATATCCAAAGTATTGCGTGAGAAATTTTAAAGTTATAATACTCAAGTTTTAATAATTGAATATTAAGTTAAGAAAGAAAATAATATGTATCAAATGCATTAAATCAGGGGTTCTTAAACTGTGATCCGCAGACTCCCGAGCTCCGTATCGCCCTTCTAGGAAGTCCGAAAGGTCTCTAATGTTAAGAGATATCCTTCTTTTACACACTTTGAAAGACATCAGGAAAAATTGAAAATGACTAGACTCGTCCTAGACTAGATCACTAAATTGTTCCCAATAAAAATATTTACTAGAACATGTATTTCGATTAAGAATATTAATTTAGTTTTGCAACTATATAGCCATCACTAAAAAGTGTAATATTTTCAAAAAAATACATAGTAGAAACACCTGTGCAATGATTAAGAATTGAATTCGCATAGAGTGCCTGGCGGATACGATAACGATTGCATCCATCTCGATTTCCTAATCGAATTGCGCCAGTATTATTTATTTATTTGAGGCTACATTATTTATTTATTTGAAGCTAATATTTTATAATATTTTTATATGCATATATAATTAAGTGTTTACTGTTTTCTTAAGGTATCCGACTACGTTTGAAACCGTGATTTTGCAAAAGCGTATAAATGGATAATATTTATGATATTTAGTGTCACTTAGATTAGAAAGTGTATATAAAATTGTTTTAAAAATAGTATTATAAAAATTTTTTATTTAAGTATAATATTTTGACAAAAAATGAACATAGAATGACCCATTTTCAAAATATTCTCCTTTTGTGAAAAATGCTTCCATTATAATATTTTGCCTGTATATGGCTCAGACCTCTGTACAGAAGCTCAACCAGAATTTTTGTGATATATAATTTAGAAGTGGGTTTATCCATGTTTTTTACGAAAATAGAAGGGAGAAATTTTAAGAAAAAAAGAATGCCGATAATTATTTCAATGGGTTGTAACTCTGAAAAAAAGGTGAATTTTTCGAAAAAAAATAGTTTAAACTCTCTGGAGAAGTCTTTACTATATGTAAGCAAAATGTTATTTTAGAAGCATTTTTTATAAAAGGAGAATATTTTGAAAAAAAGTTATTCTAAGTTAATTTTTTGCCAAAACATTGTATTTAAATAAATTTTTTTGGCCAAAATGTCCTTAAAACAATTTTATGCATGTATTCTAATCTAAGTGTCACTAAATATCATGAAAATTATCCATTTATGCACTTTTTTAAAACCACGGTTCCGAACGTATACCTTAAATGATTGTATTCTATATTTAAAATTTATATTACTTGTTCCATATCGTCCATTTTGATATTCCTTTATTGGAATGTGCGTCTTAATAACTGCGCATACTTTTCAAGACGATCCTCATTTCGGATGACGTGGGAACACAGGAGCTGCGTTATTCATTTCATGTTCATCTTTGGAATCTGCATCAACGATATTTTTTGAATTTTGAACAAACTCCAAAATGTCTTTGTCTGCCATAATTGGGGCTGTACACACACATTATCATCATCTACTGTAATGAATTCTTCCGATAATACGATAGGACAGTTCAATCCGCCTGGTGGTTTTCATATTTTGTTCATTCCCAGAAGGAAAAGCTTTTCTTTTCGCGGGAAAATACATAGCAGTTTGTCCGGACTGTTGTATTATTCCGTGTTAACCAATATTTCGTCTTAGCGTTTTCGAGTAAATTGTGTTTCACTGTATCCTATCTCAGTTTTTCTTAGTTCCTCTGGAGCAGCGGTTCTTTAATTTTCGATCACCGCGGTCCCACAGCTTTCTGGACCACTGTAAAAAATTACAGGCTTCTAAAGATACTTTTGCCATATCGTTAATGAAGCTGCGGTAGTCCAATTGCCATGGTATCAGATCATGGCAGGTATATCATGAGTTCGAGCCCAGTACCAATAAAGACCCGCCGTATAGGGGAGCGATGCAAGTTAAATCTGTCGAGAGCTCAAACGTCCTCCCGTTGGTGTGGTAGTTAGGAGAGGGAAGTGACAGCTCCTCGTCACTTTATCATGGGTGAACAGTGCGACATTAATATTCACTCACTCATGCCATGTCGTTAATGACCAAATTTAAAGAGTGGCTACTACATGGCACGTAGATTGTACTTTAATTTAACTTTTCTAATTCCAGACAGTACTCCTGATTTTTTGCCTTTCGTATTGGCTTCGTTATCGTAGGTAAATCTAGGAAATTTAGACCTAATGTCTTAAGTTTCTCACATATTTAATTTGAAAGTTGCTTTGCAGTCAATCTTTCAACTGGAAGAAAACCTAAGAAACGTTTATCGGTAACTTCAACAGGATTAGATTTCTCAACACATACATATGTACCAGGAATGTCATTTGTTACCTCTTACTGGCATCACGAGTGCAATCTAAAATTATCGAATAAATTTCGATATAATCGAATATATTTAACTAATATATTTAAATTAAGTAAGAAAAGTATACATATAAAATAATTGAAAGATTGTTTTGCTTTGATACAAAAATTTGAAATCATCTAAAATTGGCATATTAGAACTAAAAATCGATAAGTTTGAGACTTTCCAAAATATTTTAGTGATTTAAAACAGACACCATATTTATCTATGTTAAATATCTTTAGAGAATTGGTAACTATACGTGGTGAGACATTATAATAAAGATTTTACAAAATTAAAATTATGACGTCTGAATTCAAAATTTAATTTCTTTTTTGACAAACCCACATATACATCTGTACATAGCACTCACAAGAGATACAATTGATTTATATAAATTTCACTTTAAAAAGATTATATACTTATACAACTCCTACAGAAAAAATACTCGTCACAAATTTTATATCGCTAGAAATTAATCATCATAATAATAAACAATAAAACAAACTAATAAAAATACTCCAAAAATATATACTACAGTATTTAAAATAACAATTAAAAAAAATACCTTATACTTCTCAGTCCAATAAAAACCTGTTTTTTAGTTTCTTCACAAAATGTCATTTCGTAATATTTTAATCACTTAAATAATTACGCATGCAGTCCTACAATAATAACAAAATAACATGACTAAATTTATCTTTCTTTAGATTAAAAAAAGAAAACATTGAAATAACATATCAATTACTGACCTAATTTAAATTTTGAATATTCAGAAAGAATTTTTAAAAAAAATGCCTTTTCGATACTTTAATCAGTAATATATAACACTATCACTTATAAAAATATACTTAAAATAACAAAATAATATTGCTAAATTTATATCCTGATGTATAAAAAAAGGCGAAAAAAAATCCCATAAAAAAACATCTGTTATATTGATTTAATGTTTGATGATTCAGAAGGGAAAAAAAATCTAGATTTACAATAAGCAACTGACAAATGAATCCCATTTTTAAATACTGGGGCACAGTAACGAAAGCAGTGCAGTGCCTCAGTTCGGAAAAGAAAGTTCTCTTACGAAAAAAAAAATTTCTGTCAAAAATATTTTTATTTAATCCAAAAAGATAAAAATTTACTGTAAATATACTCTTAACTATAACTATAATATTATTGACAATAAAATAACCTAGTTTTCTTTTAACTGAGAGTAACCCCTTCAATTAAAACCGTTATATTCACTTAATGAATTTATTATCTACACTATTAAAATTCGTAGGTAAATAAACGTATCTATCTTTCTATGATGCCCTATCTTCTTAAGAACCGCACAACGTAGAAACTCGTCGAAGGTACCAAAATTTTGGGAATGATCCGAGAAATCCGTTTTAATCATTTATATTCCTATATTCTAATTAGTTATAAAAATAATAATTAAAACCCTGTAACGTCGTGAGTAGCTATCCATCAATAAAAAGTTCTTTACAGCTTCATTTAGAAATAAAAACAATGTTTATTTGATAAACAATTCTTAATGAAGTAATATTGCCAAGCCGGTGTAGTCAGTTCATAGTCCCATTCTCAACGCCCCCGGCGTTCATCGTCTTTTTCACTCCAATTTCCGGACTCAGCCCTTTTCTCCATTCAAGGCGGGCTTCACTCACTCTCTCCCCGACTCTCTTTTAGTCTCTTTCCATCTCCTCTCTCTCTTTTCCGTCTCTCCTCCTCCTTCCGTCCGTTTTCTCTCCCGGTCTCTCTTGTCCTCTTTTTTCCCCTCTTCTCTTTTTCCTCTTTTCTCTCGGGTCTCCTCCTCCTCCTGAAAAAGAACCCTTTTTAACCACCAGGAGTGTGTTCACAACACGCCCCTCGCTTCTTCTTATTGGCAAGTCACAAAAGTCTCGCTTGACCTCCCTCGTCCTATTGGCGCATAACACGCCAAAACACACCCGAGCCGTCTGGCCCAAGGCGCCATAGTTCCTTGTCCACATCTGGACACACTTGTCCATCACGCCACCTGTTTCTAGTATCCCCTTCACAAAACCCTAGAAAAGATGACATGATTATTTTAAGATAGGCTTCGCCTATTGTCAATGGGGCGCCGGCTCTACTTTACTATTATGGTGACCCGTCTGTCTCTCTTCACTCTCTGAGTTCAGACAATAAACAATGGCCCCATGGCCACATGCACTGGTCATTCCACAGCTGGTGGATCATAAAAATGCAGGGACAATCGATGACGTCGTATACATGTCCTTGACCAGCTGGTGAAACCATAACACTTATCGAAAGATGGGGATTCACCACAATAGACGATATCACAACTCCTTCCCCCTGAAAAAGTCCATTTCACTGGACTGCTCTGGCCTCAGTTTGGTTCAGTTCGTAACATTTCACACCAAAGGGTCGTCTTATCAATGAGACCGATCAGGACAGCAATCCAAGAAACACATACAATCACAAGTAAATTAAACAAATAAATCCAAAAGTCTATAAAACTTACACTTTACAAAAAAACTTAAATTCCGAAACTTGGACCATTTTTTCCATTTCATACAGTTACATCACACTTCAAAATTTAGGGTTTTAAAGAAATTAACTCAAATTATAATATTTCTATAATTTTAATACATCAATCGCTCATTCAATTGTGTTAAACATCTGTGAGCGTACACAGTCCTAAGAGACACAAAATATTTACCATAACACATAATTTCCTTCCACCTTACACCACCAACACATACCCATACAAATATTAATTCACACCTAGCACCAACCCTACGAATTACTCATTCCCATCTACTTATTCCAACGGTGTTTTCAACGATATTAAATAAACAAAATAAACATTTATAAATTCCAAGCTTTGCAAAAAACATTAAAAACCAAATTTTTAAATTAAGAAGTTTAAACTAAAACTTTTAAAATTTAATTAAATTATGGCTATCAGCAAGCATTATCACAACCATCATAACAGGTTATTCACAATTCATGGTATTGTCTTCCATTACGTTAGTTATTGAGGAAACACACTTTAATTGGGAATATAATTAACAAGCCTCAGTAGCTCACGCAATGAATTTTCACTATATCTACATTATATCTACACGGAACAAATTTGCCCATGTCTCTAATTTACCTTTAGTCGGTCCGACTTCCGACCCAACCCTACTCAACCATTTTAACACAAAGTCTATTTTCTTTACACGGTTTTTCCAAATTTATATTAGAATGTCTATGTCGACCATTCGCGATACACCAATCTGCTCTAACAACCTCAAAATCAGAGTCGTAAAATTACATTTATCATAAGCACAAAGAAACTTAAACCTCGATTTTTTAATAATGTACATGCCAACTGTCATAACGCATGTGGTGTGCTTCGGATAATTCATCCTTAGAGAACGACGAAAATACCACTTCCACAAATCCAGTACAGTCACCCACGATGCCGCGTTGATCTTTTCTACCAAACTTTCCCTTTTTTAAAAAAATAAATCTCGGCTCGCGTCACCTTGTTCAAATTCCTATACTTCATACATGTGATACGCGGGTACGGGTATCGGTTCACTCTTCCTAACCAAACAACGGGCAGAGTACGATTTGACTGCCCTGCTATCTTAGCTATTGTATGATTTCGAAAACTTTCCCGATTAATCTTAACTACTTTTCACAACCCATTAACGTCCCAAGGGTATATTTTCCCTCGCAGCTATTCTCACAAATCAATCCTTCAGGGTTTGCCACTCCCTTATCTCCTTTCAATTCAAAAGAGCCTACTCCAATATTATCCGGATTTATTACCCGCTGTGCACCCATCGCCACAGTTTTGACCCTTCCTTCACATACCCCTACCTTCATTTTCACGTCACAATCACTACTCCTATTCACGTTGAATTCTTTTCCTCCTACTTCAGATGGGTGGGAAACGTTCGTACATCTCACTGGGGGGTCACAATTCTTCTTTTCAAAATCACAAGACGTAGCGTTCTCCACGCTTTTATTAACTACCGGGTTAATTAAAGACCTGCACTTATTAACCGGTTCACTAACTTCTGTGGTACGATTTTCTGACAAAATACAAACATTTGCGAGATCATTAATCCTATTCCCTGCCTTCAATTTATTTCCATTTAACTTATTTCTGACTTGAGCTCTCAATCGTTCTAACTCAAATTCCCTAATTAATTTACGTTCTTCACGTTCTTCCCGTTTTTCCTCCAAAATACCCTCCAAGAAACATTTAACTGACTCTTCGTCATAGTATTTACTTTGACAGATTCTCTTCTTAAATTCTATCTTGGGTAAAGTAATATCAATTTCTACCATTAATTCTTTCGCAACCTCTAACAATACGTCTTTTCTTTCTCTTGACAGAAATGCCATGATGCACTAATACACACAAAATCAAATCTAAACTTAATCCTTACAAAAATTATACAAAGACTCAAGGTAACCTAACAAAATACACTAGACCTAGACTTAACTATATTTTACCCATATGCGCAAATCTAAACACAAATAATCTACACATCAGTGTTCTCCAATTCAACAAGTATAACTACCGTATACTAAAAAAATTTCACAAATCTATAACCACAATAATACCCTTCTCAATACTGTGTCACAAAACAAGTATAACTACTGTATACTACGCGTTTCACAAATCTATAACCACAACAATACCCTTCACAATACTGTGCCAACAAAACAAGTATAACTACTGTATACTAAGTTTCCAAATCTATAACCACAACAATACCCCTTCACAATACTGTGCCAACAAAAACAAGTATAACTACTGTATACTAAATTTTACAAATCTATAACCACTACAATACTACACAATACTGTGCCAACAAAACAAGTATAACTACTGTATACTAAATTTCACAAATCTAAACCACTACAATACTAATATTGCACATTTATACACTTTATACAAAACTTAAAATCTTTCTAGTCTCTTATTGTTTACCAACGTTACCTAGTCTTTATATTCCTTATTTAAAACATTTTACATACAAAATCAATACTCAGTTGCTGCCCCGAAAATAATCTCAATGAAAAGACTCACCTTCAAATTTGTAGAGGACACACAGGAACACATCTCATAACTGGCACATACAGGCGGGCACACTTCATCACTAGCAGGAACGGGAGACACTTGCATCCAGCACTTCTCACAGCTGGGAACTCCAGGAGAGAGAGAGAGAATTAGGCATCATTAAACTCACTTCATCACAATCGCACACGGCTGGCATTTTTTTTCCTTCACTTAAAACTATGGATTCGGGCATCTATTTACTTAAATGCCGGATCAACACCGCTGCCACCAATTTCATATATATATATATATTAGCTGTAACGTCGTGTGTAGCTATCCATCAATAAAATAACGTTTACAGCTACATA
>BMAU01004903.1:0-49426 GCA_019973935.1 Trichonephila clavipes | reverse complement strand
GAGAGCACGGGGAAAGATGACTATTTTAACAGTTTTTTGTTGTTTATTAATTTATTTTTAAGGATAAAAATTATTTTTACATGAAGTGTTAGAGAGGCCTTTGTAGGGTTAAAAATATTATCATTTAATTTTCAAATAAAAAAACAAACAAAGGATAATTTTATTTTTTCAGAGCCTTAACAAATTGTCATCTTTTCCCAGTACTAGGGCAAGATGACAACACTGAAAAGGGTTGAACATATTTTATCTTTTGAATATATTACATGGTTTAACAAATGATAAATGTGTTTTTACATCTTACAGCATCAAACTAAGCGTAATGCATTGTAACGTAATGTTGAAGTGTTTAGTTGTGCAGCTAACAATAGTCACAAATAAAAATGGCATTTTCATGATTGGAAGATTCCTCACGCCTCCACTCTTGGAATTTTCAGCACTAGATCCATTATTGTGTTAGAGGGTCACAATATTCCTCTTCACAAGCAGGATATCTTAAACGCCATATTTTGAATTTGATGCAATGGACTGTATGGCCTGGATTTTATATCCTTATGCCTACAGGAAATTAGTTAGAATTTTTTTTACTCCATTTTTAGCTTCACGAGCTTCTCTTCTCTGTTTTTTAAAGTTTCCTGTTCTTTCGTCTGCTTTTCCCTTTGTTCTAACATTTCTTTGAGGGGTGTGCTTGTAAGAATGCTTGAGCTTACTTTATTGCTTTTTTTCTCTCTCACATTGAGGTGCTTTAGGCAATGGTTTGAAATAAAACACTAACAGGTTTCTTTTTAGTATATTGGAATCAGCATTTTGCCATAAGTTCTGGTTTCTTTGAAGTGTTTATATGTTGGCTTTTCTACTACCAGGGTCTTAGGATTAACGCTATTATTCTCAGTTTCACCGCCAATAACATCATGGTCAGTAGTATTTGCAGCAGAAAAGTCATGCTCGCTAAACTCAAGAGGATTAGGAGGCTTGATTCTACATTCTTTAAACCCTTTAACGGCATTTTTAAAATGTAGCTGTTTTTAAAGTAAGTGGTGCTCAAAAGCTCACCTATATCTTTGTCTGTGATTGTCCCGGATGAGTGACCTAAAATTGTCACATGCTTGGCTATAGAAGGTTTTAATGGGCCGAAAAACGACACATCAAGGGGCTGAGACGATGTGATGTGTAGGGCGGTAACCAAACCATAATGATGTTTTTCTCTCTTCAATATAAGATAGCCTGCAAAGTTATGTAGTTTTGTAATTTGTCAGTAATCAACAGAGCAGGAGATTCTTTTGCTTGGTTTCCCGTGAAGATAGAAGTGATTAAAAAAATAGAAAAAGGTGCTCGCATTATTCTAGCCGTTATCACTACAGTGGCATACAGTACCTGGCGGGGCTTTTCCTACAAGAGCAGGAAAAAGGTTTTTCTTTTGCAAAAATCAGAAAAGGTAGCAAGTGAAAAAGCCAGTAGTGCTAATGCAACAAATTATTGTTACATTCCTTCCTCTCTCTGCTGAAGCAATTTTGGAAACTCTTCTAGATCCTGTAGGACTGACCTCCATGGGTAGCTTATTAAGCACAGGGGACAGACTGACTGAACTAATACTTGTAGATTGAAGAAGCAGGAATTTATATTTTCCCGTTGCTCCCTTAAATCGTCGAAAAACCTGTATAAACTTGGTTTATTAAAACCCACGCTCTGGTAATCGATAATGCTTCGGTTTGCGCGCACTAAATTTATGTTTTTTCATAAAATTAGCCAGACAATCTTTTCTGCCCCCTCTTTGTATCCTTGTTGAACGGATGCGAAATACCACATTCCTCAGCAAAGTCAAAAACCAGACCAGTCTTCTACACTGCCAAATAAGCCAAATAATATTTTGTCCATTGCTGTGTAGTAGAATTTTAAATCTTCTTGATGTGCAGCACTAAAGATTTCTCTAAATCTCCTCCATGAGCCGGCATCTCCTGAAATAAAATTAGCATTCTGGTGTGAAAAGTTTCAGGACCCAGATTTTACAGGTTTGAATAAAGATTTAATAACAGGATTTAAAGCAAGGTCAATTAATTACTGTTCAAATTAATAATTTTTTCTAAAACATTATCAAAAATTATATTTTTTATTCTTACCTTTTCATTTTTTTTCAAGTGACGACGAAGTGTAGCTTCAGGTACATTAAATGCATTTGCAGCCACTAAGCGGCTCATACATCATTTAACATTTTCTAGAGCAACAGTCATAGATTATTTGTTCCATTCTCATTTTCAGGATTTTTTTCTTATATTGTCTAACCATATCTGAAATATAATTATTTAAGTCATTAATAAACAATTAGTTTTAAACATTAGTTCACTAATAACAGCAAAAGTTCCTTATTAACTGGACTACCCGGAACGGAATGGGAAAATAAATCGCTTGTGCACATCCACAAATTTAATTAGATATCCCATGGCGCAAACCGGAAGTCGATAACACAAACGCTTACCGAGTTATGTCACTTTAAACATATTTAAAAACGACCACCGTTGCAGGCGTAGCCTACAACTTCGAAATGGTTGCCAAGGCGAAACCAATCGAATGGTACTGGTCGTGAAAGAATTGCACTGTTAGAATCGAAGATATTGAAGTATTTCATTGTTTGACCCCTGATAGGGTTTCTGCTTCGGAGGTTAAGGGGGAAGAGAACTTAGCGGATGGCAAACATGTCTTCCTCTGATTACCCCTTTCGAATGACACATTTTCCGATGCGATACACACCTTAGGTCCAGAAGAGATAGAAGCACGTTCGAGCAGACATGAAAACAGACAAACAAGCGTTTACAGGATTTAATAAAATGAACTATGTAGTGCACTATATGATGAGGCACTCGTCATCTTGCTCGGATTGCCTGTTTAAAAATATTCGTTTTCATTGTCATGAAGGAAGGCGATTAATTGACATTTATTCATGATAATAGGTAGTATTTAATTTAAGTTATTCATACATATTAAAGAAAAATGATATATCTTACCTGTATCTGTAGCAGAGGTAACAATCAAAGAGAAGCGATTTCAGCTTCTCTAGATTATTGTTTAACGTACGGCCTATAGATAACCAGTAGTGTTTGGTTGATCCTGCCACCTAGCGGAAAACGGAAAAATTAAGAAATTCGTTATCTTCATCTTGCACTGATCTCCCCTAATTATAATTAAATTACCGTATTTTATCGAAAATAATCATGTATACAAAATTTCAGCTCAATTGAGAGCTTTAAAATGTATTTTATTAAAGATTGATAATTTGAGCAAGATATATATAGGGAGATTGTGAACTAACAGTAAAAATTGAACTATCATAAGACCTGTACTTACCTATGGATCTGAAACTTGGGCTTTAACTAAATCACAGACTGAACGCCATATTTTAGCTAAAAGTTCTGAGATATATATCTTTGGTACTGTGAATGTGAGAATGAGTTGTGGAGACGACGGCATACTTTTGAATTATACAAGCTATTTAAGGAAGATGTCATTAAATCCATCAAGATTGACCATTTGAGGCTTGAGAACCACCTCTGCCGTGTTGATCCCTCATCCTTGACATTCAGGATTTTCAATTTTAAACATATTGGAACTCGAACTAGAAGTAGGCCCAAATTGAGATGAGCTGATTGTGTGAAGGACAATTTTAAACTTTTAAGAGTGAGTAATTGGAGAACTGTCGCTAATCGGAGGTCGGAATGGAAGTAGGTCCTGGGAAGGTCTTGGTCCACCCGAGGCAGTTGTGTCAATAGAAGAATACGATTTAATTAAATCTGTCTGTTCGTGAGTGTCACGAGTTTAAATAATATGACGGACCAAGTCTTTCCGACTAAAATTTTAATAAAACCAAAAAGGTAACATAAGTTATTGTGGGTTTCGATGTAAACAAGTTATTACCCACGTCAGCAATACTGAAGTCTTTCAGCTTCTCCGACCATATATAGTCCGGTTGGCAGGTGCGCACGCAGGCATCTTCACACATACATCATACTCGCAGTCATCATTACGCAGGCGTCAACACTGTCCATGTTTTGTTTTACATTTTCAGTTCTTTTCTGTAGGATAAAAAAATGCTTCAAGAAATGCTAGAAAATTAATTTGACTTTGCTTTGTTCTTTTCGCTAAATTGTACAAGGAATATTTTAATAAGAAAAGTGTCACTCTTAGTTGCGCTATAATTATAATCAGCCATCAGTATATTTCTTCATAAATAATCATTTCTCAGATTTTTAATCCTCCGAAATGTTCTTTCAAGACTTTAGGATATCTTAGTAATTGAAAGTGTTTATATATATATATATAATAATTTGGGATGTCTGCAAAAGGATTTAAGGAGTCTTAGAGTGTTAACGTTATCTAGAGGGCTGAAAATATAAACAATATTCAAATATATAATCTATAACTCTTTGAAATCAAAATTAAATAAATCAGATATTTAGCATATTATTTATAAAGAAATGGGACTTCAGAAAAGTATAAAATGTTTACAATATAATCATGATTTTAAAAATTATAAGCATAAGAAAATAAGAAACACTTATATAAGAAATATCAATTAAGTTTTACGTTGTGCACGATATTTTCTAAAATAGTAGCTTTAATTACTAGCAATAAGTTGATTTATAAAGTTAAATGCTTCCTTATTACATTGTAGTAATTCTATGTTAGTAAAATAATAAATTGTATTTTTTAAAAAAATAAAAAAATATATACTTTCAAAATTTTTTAAAAAAAATTTCAATATTTTTCAAATATTTTGAAATACAAAAGATATATTATTCTTAAATGATGTAGAGTTTAAAGAGAGTATGATACATTTTATAATTCTCTAAAGTCTTATACATCAGGAGCTATTTTAGAAAATAGCGTGCGCAACGCAAAAATTGTTTAATATTTTTTACATATTTTCATCTGGTTATAATTTTTAAAAAATTATGATTATATTTCAAAAAATGTGTACTTTTTTGAAGCCATAATCCTTTGTAAGTAATGTGTAAAAGTTTCGAATTATTTAATTTAAATTTAGAAGAATTATACCTGTTGTGTTTCAAACCCGAGGCTCATGAAACACGAGCAACTACTCAACTCTCACTGGAGGGTTAACTGTAACCATTGGCTTGTATATAAGAAGTGTTCTTAATAAAAAATATTGATTACGTGGCGATTTGCTAAAAGTGTTTCCTTCTCTTTAACTTTTAACTTAAAGAATCACATTTGATTTTAAATTAATCATGCTTTTTTTACATTTTCTGGCATCCCCGGTCTTTTTAAAGGGGTCATATACCTTTTAAAATTTCCTGAAAATCGATTTTTTTATTATTATTTTATTTTATAGAGTAAACCTTTCTGAGTGTTCTAAAAGAAACCGCATGCAGGTATTCCCAATAGAACGGACGTTATTAAGAAAATAAAAAGAGTAGAAAAGGCGATTTACATATTGTTTACATTTTGGCTCCAGGGTGACAGCTGTCATGTCGCTGGTGACAGCTGCGTTTCTCTGTTTCTAATATTTTCATTCTAATTATTATCAAATGCTTGAATCTAAGCCTCAAATATTATTATTGTTGTTCTGAATATTAACTACTACTTCTACTAACTTTATAAACTTCTACTTCTACTTTGTTTTGATAAAGTGAATCTTGAATTTATACTTGCTCGTTTTTGATTTTCATACCGTATCTTATTCTAAGATAAGTTTTAGGAAAAGTATTATTTTTTTTATAAACTTTAGAAGGATGAATTCGACTGAATCTGCTAAAAGACCATCTGGTAAACGTCCTAAGAAAAGGAAGTTTACTGGTAATATGCATACGAGATGCAAAGCTGTACACAGTGTGGATGAATTACTAAACAATAGTGAATCTGGAAAAAAGATTCGGCTGCAAGATGTTGATTCATCTTTTATTGAACATGATGACTGTTTTGATGGCTATAGAGTGTTTGATAAAACTATCATGTTTACAAACATTCAAAACTTTGCTTCTTGCAAAAAATGTGGTGGTGATATTAAACTTTCAGAAAATTGTGTTAGAGGTTTGTCTAGTGTTTTTTCGATTGAATGCAAGAACTGCAAAGACTTGTGTTCGTTTAGAAATTCAAAAATGCTGGGTAAAAGAAAAAAAATATTCCAGAAATAAACAGACGTTTTGTATACGCAATGAGGACAATTGGACAGGGTCATGCAGCAATGACAACTTTCTGTGGTGTCATGGACTTTCCTCCTCCAGTTGCTGAAAAATCCAAACTATAATAACATTATAAACAAATTCGTATATTTCAGCGTTCATTAAGACAAAACAGGAAAGTTATCGTTCTGTGAGATATACATCTTACATGTTTGAAGAACCACAATGGTTCAGCTGGCATGATGCGATTCCAAAACATTCTCATCTATTACTGCATCCAATCCGTATGTATGAGAAGATATCACAGTTTCAAAAATTGAATGTGTTGGACATGTTCAAAAAGAATGGGAACTCGTTTACGAAAATTAAAACAAATGAGCTCCAAACTCAGTGATGGGAAGTCGACTGGGGGAAAGGGAAGGTTGACCGACAGAATGATCGACTTAATTACAACGTACTATGGAAATGCAATCCGACAAAATAAAACATGCCTGTCAGATATGCGAAAAGCTGTTTGGGCTGTATATTTCCATATACGTTCAAGCGACGAAGAACCATTGCACAGTTTTTGTCCCGTAGGTCCTAATTCTTGGTGTAAATATCAAAAATCAAGTAGTAGAGGGCAGTGTGGAAACTTTTAGACACAGTAACAAATTGCCAGTGGCAGTAATGGATGCCATAAAACCTGTGTTTAATGATCTATCACAACCTAAACTTCTACAAAATGTCTAGTGGGTAAAACCCAAAATAATAATGAATCCATTAACTCATTAATATGGAAATTATGCCCAAAAACTTTAGGTTGTGGTAGAAAGATTGTTGATATAACTACAAATGAGGCAATTGTCATTTTTAATGATGGCAATCAAGGCAGACTAAAAATTATGCAATCGCTTGCTTGGTCTGACTGTTGGTCAATTTGCACATAAATTTGTTACACTTGTAGATATAAAAAGAATTCAAACTGTGCAGAAGTACATTTTAATCTCCACACAAAAGAAGTACGACAGGCTAAAAGAATGCAATTAAAACTACTTGTAAGAAATTAACTGAAAAAGAGGGAACATCATGTGCATATGGCGAATTTTAGCATTTTAGAATCATAGTAATACACTGCATTCATATCACAAATTGTTTAATATTTATAATAAGTAGTTGTTAATTAAGGTATTGATTGTTTTTAAGTAATATTTATAAATTTTTAATTTTATTTTGGAGAAATGAATCACTTTGTTGCATTTTGATTATTTTGTAGCTTTTGATATCGTTTCGATGCTTGTACTGCATCGGTATAATATATGTTTTTAGTTATAATAATTTTAATAAATTGAAGTTTATTGACTAAAAAAAACTTCACATTAGTTTTAATTTAAATTTAGTTGTTGTTTGAGTAACCAGAATAATATATATATAAAACTGTGGTAAATTTTACGTTTGATGTCAGTTTTCTCAGAACGTCATTTTTACTCATTACGCGCATGATATTTTCAAAACCGTGCCATGGAAAATAAAATTTTTACTATAGATTCTGATCATATCTGTACTTAAAATAACGAACCAGTTTGAATTTTTAATGAAAAAATTTAAAATTACAAATATAAAATAGCAAATATTTTTTTAAAATTTTGTAGTTAAATTTTAAATTGTTATAGTTTACTAAAAATTTTAAATCAGTGTTTCATGCTTCGTCATTTTAAAGATAACACAATTTCCAACACTGAGCAAAAATTTCATTAAAAAATATTGGTAACTTTTTTTATAAAGCTGCGCGTAATGCATATCACTTGCGAAAAGAAAACAAAAATTTCTTTTTGTAATTATCTAATTAAAAATTTATCCTAATTAGCAGTGTGTTTTTTGTTGGTTATGTTTTAAGTAAAGTAATATCTATTTGTTTATTCCTCCAAAATTTACATTCCAGGAAACAATAATAAAAAAATTATAGAGCTTTAAAGAGCTCACTATTTTTAACCATTTTCAACTTTTTAAAAGGTATGTGACCCCTTAAGCATGACTGTTGAAAGTTTGAGAGTGAAGCAGCGATCGCTACAATCGAGTTTTACAATGTGCTGCATTACTATTGAAGACGCGTTGAAAAGGGATGCTTCATCACCCGATTTGCATGCCTTGCAAAAAGACAAATAATGGACAAGTTTGCAAGGCTGGATACCGTACAGGAGCAGATTTTGGAATTGCTTCTTGGCGATGAAACATTGAGTGGTGCATATGAAGATGACTTCAACAAAGCGGAAAAATACCGCGATAAGATGAATCACAGTTATCTGCGGAGCTGGAGTATGCTGTTAATAAAAGTCTAAATAAACCGCAAAGTGAAGCTGAGATATCGCAAGGTAACACCAGAAAATTTAAGCTTCCCAAACTGGAACTAACAAGATTTAATGGTGATCCAAAGGACTTTCTCAATTTTTGGTCTCAGTTCGAAAAAATTCACATCGATTCGAACATTGATGACGACGATAAAATTCATTATCTTATTCAATGCAGTGTTCCCGGTTCAAAAATGTTCAGTCTGGTGAGTAGTTTTCCACCAACAAAGGAGAACTACAGAAAAGCTGTGCAACAAGTCAAGGAACGATTTGGTCGAGAAGATCTGCTAGTACAGATTTATATAAGATACTTGCTTGGTTTAGTTATGAAAAATGCTAGTGGAAAGATAAGGCTGGAGCTATCCGAGCTTTATGATGTTTTCAAGAGCAAACTCCTAGCCTTAGAATCACTTAGAATCGCAAGAAAAGTTCGCCGATTTTTTGGAGCCTCTCGTGGAGTCGTGCTTACCGGAAGCCATGCTACGGGCCTGGGAGAGGTGCAGGAATGCGGAAACAACATCAGAAGGTCAAGACAGCGGCCGACCTCTCGACAGATTAATGACTTTTCTCCGCAAAGAAATTGAATCAGAAGAAGTGATTTCCTCGCTCGTACCGGACTGGGGTCCACGCAACGTCAGAAAGTCAAAGCCAACGCAGAGGAGCCATCTTTGGCTACAAGTGCTGCTCTCGTTAACACCAAAGGAGAGAGGTCGGGCAAGCCAAGATCTTGTTTATTTTGTTCTCAATCTAATCACTGGACCACTGACTGTCTCATTGCTAAAAAATTTAAATGATAAAAAGAGTACTTTAATTAGAAATCGAGCATGTTTTCGATGTTTTAATAAAGGTCATAATGCTCGTTCTTGCAGATTAAAAATGTTAAAGTGCAGGAATTATGACGATAAAAGCCATCACGCATTATTATGTAATAAAAAAGAGGAATTTGATTTAAAAAATGAGACAGTTGGGGCTACCATTAGTAACTGCCTTGCCAGTCAGTCTTTAATTACTAGTGTGTATTTGCAAACTATAGCTTTAAAATTGTGTTATAATAATAGTGAAATGGTTTTGAGTTGTTTGCTAGGATAATGGGTCTCAAAGATCTTACTTAACTCGGAGAGTTATTGATCATTCGAATTTAAAACCGGTATTAAAACAAACCATTGTTCATGGTTTATTTTGGGGGAGAGAGACGGCTCCAAGGAAGCATTCCCTATACAATGTTATTACTAAGAGTATAGATGACAGTTTTTCTTGTCAAATTAAAGTTTTTTCTGAAAATAAAATATGTGGATACTTACCTAAAGTAAAGGATTTGCAGGTTCTATCTGAAATTAAAGAAAAGGGTATCATAGTGCCTGATTTAGGCAATTCTGTAAATGAAATAGATATGCTTTTAGGAGCTGATGTAATTAGTGTAATTTTGTCGGGTCGATCAATAAAATTAAGGTCGGGTCTGATGGCTATTGGTACTATGTTAGGGTTCACTTTAATGGGTAAATCGAGCCAAGAAGTTAATGGTAATACTGAGGTTTCCATACCGGCCATTCGGGAGAGGCAATTAAGTATGTTTTTAAATCAACTGAATGTTAAAGAATTATGGGACCTTGAAACTATAGGGATCAGAGATCCAGTGGAAAATATTAAAAGTGAGATACAGCATTCATATATGATTGAAAGATTTCAGAAGGACATAAAGATACTTCCAAGTGGCAGATATGAAGTGGCGTTACCTTTTAAGATAGAGGGTCAACTAAGGGATAATAGAGGCTTAACTATGAAAAGGTTTAAGAGGACATGTAAAAAAATGGGGGAGAAAAATTCTTTGAAAGAATATGCTAGTATTTTTGATGAATGGGAAGCATTAAAAATTATAGAAAAAGTAACTGAAACCGAGATTGAAACTAATGATTATTATCTTCCCCATAGAGCCGTGTTTAAAATTTCTGAAACAACAAAAATAAGACATGTTTTTGATGCTTCTGCTAGAGAAGGAAATAATCCTTCGCTTAATGATTATTTGCTTAAAGATCCTAATTTAATAGAGTTAAATCCGGATATTTTGGATAGATTTCGTATGTATCCTATTGGTGTATCGGCTGACATTGAAAAGGCTTTCTTACAAATAAGTGTCACGTCTGAACATAAGGATTTTTAAAGGTTTTTCTATCCTCATGAAAACAATGAAATAGTTTATCGTCATTGTCGTTTGGTGTTTGGGGGTGTGTTCAAGCCCATTTTTGTTAGCTGCTTCTATCAATCACCTACTAGATAATACTCCCTCAAAATATATGGATATCGTATCTAAGCTTCGCCATTCTTTTTATGTTGATAATTGTGTTACCGGAGTATCAGATACGCAAGAGATTGGGTCATTTGTCAATAAGGTTCGAAACATTATGTGTAATGGATGCTTTAATTTGAGGAGATGGGAAAGCAATGTCAAAAAATGTCTCGAAATGTGAGGGAGATACGAAGGTATTGGGTTTAACTTGGAATTTGGATAGAGATACTCTAAGATGTATGGTTAATAATGCAATTTTGAAAAAAACTGACAGAAATGACAAAAAGAACAATTTTATCGGCTGTTCAGGGAATATTTGATCCTTTAGGGATTTTAACGGCTACTACTCTATTATCCAAAATGTGGTTGCAAGAAACTTGCAAGTGAAATTAGCTTGGGACAGTCCCCTACCACTTGGATTGTGTAATAAATTTGATAAATGGTTTAAAGAAATTTTGTTCCTTCAAAATCTAGAAATCCTCAGATATTGTGAAATGAATTCAGATTCAGATCTTCATGTTTTTGTGGATGCATCCAAAGAGGCTTTTGCTGCCTGAATCTTTGTTAGGACTAAATTAGCATCAGGAATTAAATTACATTTACTTAGAGCAAAGGCAAGAGTAGCACCTACTAAAAGTGTATCAATGCCTCGGTTAGAGCTACTAGCTTGTGTGGGAGCCAGATTAGCTAATTCTATCAGAAACTCGCTTGATATAGCTGATTCAAAAATAACATATTGATCAGATTCTATGGTAGCCCTTCATTGGATAAAAAATAATGGGGAAAGGTCAATTTTTGCTTCGAACCGAATTAAGGAAATAGCTAGAATTTCTTCTCCAGAAAACTGGAGGCATGTCCCAGGGCGAATGAATCCCGCTGATGTTCTATCTCGTGGACGCTCTCCACGACATCTTTTAGAAAGTAAATGGTTTGGGGGTCCAGAGTGGCTTCTAGAGGATGCTGTAACTTGGCCAACAAATGAGTTACAATGTGAGACTAAATTTCTCGATTGTGAGAGAAGAAAAATTAAGCTGAGTAATCTTAATGTTACAGATAAGAGAGAAACGTGGTATTCAATAAAATTCTACTTATCACTCAATTATTCGGATGACGGCTTGGGTTCTGAGATTTTTGAGTAACTGTCGTAGACAATCGAAAAATAGAAATTTAGAAGAATTTTCAACATCCGAAATTGAAAAGGCTGAAAATACCTTAATATCCACTATACAAAAAGAATATTTTCCCGAAAATAACAATATCCCACATATAAAAACATTTGTAGACAATGAGGGCTTAATTCGGGTTAAAACTAGAATCAAAGAGCGAAAGGATGATTTTAATTTTTTGTCTCCTATTCTACTTCCAAATGATTGCATTTTAACTCGGAGATTAACAGAATATTACCATAGGAAAAACTGCCATGCAGGGACGCAAATGCCTGTCTCGATCCTTAGAGAAAAATTTTGGATTTTGAGGGCATAGAGGACAGTCAGAAATATCATTCAAAATTGTGTAAAATGTAAAAGATACAACGCGGGACCAGTTAAAAGTGAATCTGTATCTTTACCGGCTGATAGGGTAAGGGATGCTGGTGTGTTTGAAGTGATAGGTATATCTTCCGCAAAAATGGTGAAAAAGTGTGGGTTGTTCTCTACACATGTGCAGTGTATCGTACAGTGCATTTGGAGCTGGTTACAGCATTGCCAACCAACAATTTTTTGTTGAGTTTACGTCGCTTCAAAGCCAGAAGGGGAAGGCCTTCTGTAGTGTACACTGATAATGGAACTAATTTCAGGGGTGCTGTCCGGGAATTCAAAAACCTGGACTGGATAAAGATTGAACGGGAAACAGAGATTCAACGCATAAAATGGAAGTTTAATCCTCCCACTGCAGCTTGGTGGGGAGGTTGGTGGAAGAGGCTCATAAGAGTGCTTAAAGATCTCTTAAAACGCACGTTAGGGAATGCAGTCTTGACGTATGAAGAGCTTCTTACCGTTTTGTGTGATTGTGAATCAATTGTCAACAGTCGTCCTTTGACATATGTGTCTGAGGACTCGGACGACCTAATACCTTTGACACCTGCAATGTTCATGATGAGCAATGCATCCCTGGATGTGACTGATTTAGGTCTGAGTGATTTTGCGAGATTTCAAAAAAGGGTCAAATTTCGAGCGAGGCTTTTGAAAGATCTAAGAGGGAGGTTTCGTAAAGAATATCTAGGGTTATTAGTGCAAAAAGGTCATAAGACGACTCGAACCCTTAAGGTAGGTGAGATAGCTCTCATCGAAAATCCCAACAAAAAGAGATTTTACTGGCCTTTAGGCAAAGTTATTGAGCTGATCCCTGGAAGGAACGGAAAAGTACGCACCCTAAAGCAGAGATGCAGTAATTCCGAGATCATCCGTCCTATCCAAAGAGTTTTTCCTTTGGAAATTCAGTCTGCTGAAATGGGAGAGTCTAATGATGTTCCATTGGATGTTGAAGCACTTAAAATTACTTCTGCTGGCGTTGATGTCTCAGAAAGTGCAATACCTGTGAATGCGCCTCCTAATATACCTAAGGTGTCGAGATATGGACGTACTATCGAGAGACCCAGGAGACTAAACGTTTTCAATGTCACTACTGTTTTTGAGTCTGAGTAGACTCAAAAAAGGGGGAGGATGTTGTGTTTCAAACCCGAGGCTCATCAAACACAAGCAACTACTCAACTCTCACTGGAGGGTTAACTGTAACCATTGGCTTGTATATAAGAAGTGTTCTTAATAAAAAAATATTGATTACGTGGCGATTTGCTAAAAGTGTTTACTTCTCTTTGACTTTTAACTTAAAGAACCACATTTCATTTTAAATTAATCATACTTTTTTACATACCTGTTGGAAATTGTTTATATTTTCATCCCTCGAGACAAAGTTAGCACCCCTGAGACCTCTTAATAAACTAATACTTCTTATCAAATTATGATGCCAAATTTTATAATAATAGTACTCGCATATGTTTAAATTGAATAATGGTTTAAAATCTCGATTCAACAAATAACTGTCATCCTAAAAATGAAGAAATTACGCACTGACATAATCTTAAATCTTCTATTTGTCCTAATGAGAGAATAAAATTTGATTTTAATGTTTATTAACCTCGCACTTCTATTGGTGACAGATCTTTAAATTTAATCTGCTGACCTGGCTCGTGCAAAAGTTGCCTTCCTCATCGAATGCCAATCTGCAATTTCAGCCTTAATCAGTAACATATCAACTGAATGCCTACGCATAATTCATTGCAGTTCTAAAATTACAGAGTTCATTTCATATGCCTGGACTGTGGCCTAATAGTGAATCACGTCTGGTTGTGATCTTGGGTAATAAGAAAGCCAACTAAAAAGCCAAGAAGGGTGATGAGTCATTTCAAAACGAAGTGTCCTTGATTCAGGAGAGCAAAAGACATGGTAACCATAAACATTGACAAATGTATTACCACGACCCCAAAATTCAAGAGCCTTGGAAAGCCATGGGAAACCTTGGCCACTGTAGGTATTATCCAAAGGCACCTGGTGAGAACCGAGGCAGATGCCCTCTTTCCCTAATCACTTGGCATGTATTCCTGGGAGTATACATCCACTGTGTTTGCTTGACTGCAGACGAGACCTGCCCACTTTGTGACCATGCCAGGATGGATGGTGAACCCCTGATCAAATGCACTGGACTTGATGAACACCCGACTAACGACGTCGTCAATCGGTATCGGGAGGCTCGGCGTCAAATGGCCAAGAAGCCAAGCGCGGGCGTTGGACAAATAAAAAAGTAATTTTTAACCTCGGTCAAGTGTCCAGGACGACACTTCAAGCTTCAATACCATGCCAGCAGGAGGTATGGAAGGACTATCAGGATCGGCGGATCTAATGCGCATCAGCCCTTCTTAGAGGCCCAATACTTGACAGAAGGAACGCTGACAATGAGTTCGTGATTATGACTGAAAGTTATATTTACGTCACCGTACAAAGCCGCAAGAAGGCTATTGGCAACGGATCTCGTAATTTTGAGCCATGGTCAAGTGACGAGGATGACACCTAAACTGGCATCCCCTCTCTTAATTTCCACACCACACCAACAGCGAGTTCGTGATTATGATCACTCAGCTACCACAGCTAGTGAAAAATAGATGAGTTTGATCTATGTTCGCGTAACTTTTATATCGCTTGATGGTTTCAAGAAAACCATCTTTTATAGCTTTAGTTGTAGCTCTAAAGTGACTTTAAAATAAAATTCTTTTAACAAATTATGGTTTATGTGTAAGTTTTTGATATTATATTGAAATTTTATTTTCTCAAGCTCAAAGCTCACGAATATTTTTTTGCCATAGTTTCGAAAAAAATCATCAGATTAATATGTTTTATAAACATCAATTTTTTTTAACAATATGATTGGAAATATATTAACCACAGTAATTCTTAGAATAATATTAGAAAAATTAATATTTGACGTCATAAATAATTAGAGGTATTAATCTGAAGTATCAGTTTCTCTTGTTATTTTTTTAAAAAAAATAGTTTAATAAGTAATCACTTACTACGTAAATGTTCTTTTTTACAGATAAGAAATACTGGTATATCTTAAAAAATAATTAAGGATAGAAATATGAGTTTTATTTCAGCGAAATGAAAAAAAAATTGATTTTGTGAGTATCTTTATTAGTTGTGTCATTATTTTTGATGGAATTAAATTTCTTATGATTAAAAAAACTAAAATCCCGTCAGACGAAATAATAAAGTAAGCTTTATTTTTCCTCTAATAAATGTGATCAATTCCCTCCAGAGAACAATTGGAGACCTTTAATTTGGTACGAATTTGTATTAACAATGTACTGACAAAATGTGAATTCGAGTTTTATTGTTAAACACGATTCAAAATATTATTCAATTAATGTTCTCAGTGTATTTGAACTTTTAATTTTAATTAAATTTCCATGCCGAGTTACGTAAATTAAGTTACCTATTTGAAATAAATTTTAAACATGGTGCAAATTAAATTTTAAACTTGACGCAAATTAACACATTCATACTCTTTTCCCAATAATTCCTGTCACTTGTCTCTATTTAATATAGTTACGTGAATTTAATTTGTTAACTTTATGTGTAATTCTTCAGAAAACATTTGTTAAGAAAATGTAAATATTAGAAAATACCTTTAAGAATATGTACATATTAGAAATATCTATTTATTATAGTTAAGGTGCTGAATCCAATATTTTTCTATCATATCTATTCTCAGTTTTAATTATTTCCTCTTTTTAATTAATTTTACGTAAGAACCTAATTATTTGGATTTAGAAGTAAACAATTGTATAATACTAGTTGGCTTTTGTGTTTAATTTATTCTCAACTGTTAGTAATTATTCATGAGCCATTTTTTCGTACATCATTTATATAGTCTAGCGTTTTAATAACTGGTTGTCTTTAAACTTTGTAAAAATTACAACCCCTACTGTTTTGCTTAGCACGACAGATATTTCGGAAATTTAATTTTTTATAATTGATATATTTCCACAATTTGTGTAATGCCATAACCAATAGTGTATGATGGAAAAAATTAATTTATTTTCTTTAAAATAAAGTCGAACCTCTATATAACGAACTTCTATGTTGCGAATTTTTCTATATAGCGAACTTTTTCCTGGAACCTTGAACATTTCACGATTTTTTCGTAAAATAACCTCTCTATAGCGAAATTCATTTTCTATATAACGCACTTTTTCTTATGTGATTCAATTATTCTTCTCCCTTTTTTTAAAGTATTTCTGAACATTTCAAGTTATTCTCTGTTAAACACATTTTATGCTCGTCATAAATCTTGAACTGGTTTTATTAGATCCTAACTCGCCGAGAATAGAATTCTGGAACTTTCATCGAAGAAGTGCAACCTTTAACTCCCATCGCCCAGTTCACTAGAAACATCTTCGATATCCTCTTTCATCTTTAGGGTAGCTGTTCCGTGTTTTAGTTATAAAATAATGCATGTTTAATATTACTAGTATGCTTTAAATTATAAAATGTCTTCAAAATTCATTAATTTTAGTATAAAATTATTTTCTTTATATTGAAAATATAGTGAATTCTTCGACATTCTTTTTTTGAAGTGAAAACTTCTTTAGCCGCATTGGGCACTTTTTGGTAGGGTAAAATCTTCTGGGTTCGCGTCACCGACATGCTTATGACTGGAACACGCGCTGTGTGCTGCGCGCTTTAGACAATTTTAGGATGGGTGAAATATCGTGCGTTCGCATGACCGAAATGCTTATAGCAGTATATCTGTAGTAATACAGCTGTCGTACAATGCTGTGTATACCTTATAAGTGAAATTGAATGGATTTAGTGAAAAGTTCAATGTGTATATCTGTACATTGTTGAAATAGTGTTTTTGTTTGATTATTATTTGAATCGTTTAATTGAAGAATCATTGTGCAGTACAATAGTGAGTGCTAAATAAATATACTAATTTTTTTAAAATAAAAAATAAATAACAGAAAATTATTTTAAAAACTCGTATTTATTTTGGCGTTTGAAAACTTTATATTATTTAAAATTATTTTAAATCTTCGTATTTATTCTGGCGTATGAAAATTTTGTATTATTTATTTTCTAATATTTAACCGCAATGCATCAGACAATCCGGATTAGTATTTCACAGTGGCTTAGACGTTTTCTTAGTACCGTGGTAAAACAGACTTCTAGTTGTTCAATCATATTTTTATCGTGGATTTTGAAATTAAAATTTTTATAAAATCTAATAATAATTCAAGATTAATGTGTTGAATGTTAACATAAGGTTATTAATGCAAATTACAATTTATTACCTTATATCATAAAATCTTTACTTTAAAATAATGAAAACGCGCCGCATGCGTGTCTCCGACTTTAATTTCATTAAATATTTTATTTTATTTAAAAATTTAATATTGATATTAAGTGAAGACTTCAATATTAACTTTTCAGATGATAAAAATCTACCACTGATTGAATTTCTATATGAAACATTTAATTTAAATATGTCCATTGGAAGAAAACTAAGTACTACAAAACATAAAAAAGACGATCGATGTGGTTTTTACGTGATAAATTCTTATTTTTATTGAATTGTATTTATGTATTTTTTCATGATATTGTGTGTACAGCCCGTAATATATTTGAATAATAAAAAAACCATATAAACATGTATATAATTGTTGCTCTTAGTGTCAATAAATGTGAAAACCAGATTCTTGATAATTTTAATTCAAACATTAAACATTCGATATTAATTATTTTATGGTTAAATAAAAAAATTATAGTTTACAAAAAACTAATAAACATTCTTTTATAGGTAATCGAACTAAGTTGTAACTAATCGTTTTGTCATCAAATCTGGAAATGGGATCTGAAGTTAGTCGCCACAGGCGGGATGGGATATGAAATTGGGAAATCGTTAATCCTGAAGATCATGATCAGGACAATGCAATAAAATTATTAAATTATTGTATTGTCATCGGTCCTGGACAAGTGAACAACATTTCGAATTAATCTGACCTTTTTAAGTGGATTAAAATTGAGTTCAAGATTCCGTTACATACAAGTGAAGCTTTAAAAGGGTGTTAAAAAACACCTATTTCTAATGTGTTAAAAAGTCATAGTGGACCGGTTAAGTTATAATTAATTATTACAAATATGGGTAGTTATAATTAATTAATACAAATATATATATATATATATATATATATATATATATATATATATATATATATGTATACATATATTTAAAAAGTCATGTCAGTTTTTTTCATCGATGATATAAAAGAACTGCTTAACTCCTTAACATACAAATAAAACGGAATTCTATAAGAAATTTCAAAGTTTAATACTAAAAGTTCTAAGTTTTCACTTCTATTGGCAGTCTCTATAATACCAATTCTTTTCTTGTTTTCCTTGCAGTTTTACTTTCTTTTTTGATGGGTAAGATTTTTAAAATAAACATATATTAATTTTTTTAAAAAAAGGCGTGAATAGTTACTTTTTTAATATATAGTATTATGAATTTGAAATTTGTTTTATGTGGCTTATAAAATATATTAAAAGATGAACCTCTATATAACGAATTTTCCATACAACGATTTTTTTTCGACTTCGTTATATAGAGGTCCGGCTGTAACTATATTAAACTTATCTATATACATGATATTCTAGATATATATCTATTCATTCCCCAAAAGAGAGTGGATGGTTATTTTTCCTCTGAATTTCTATGTACTTAATATCTACTCGAGTTTTGAAAATTTTATAATGCAATGTTTGATACCACATTATGAACTGACCACAAAGCTTTGTTATCTTGAACTTTATCAAATAAGACAATGACTATTTTTGTAATGAAACATTTTAATTTTTGAAAATTTTATCAAACATATTTATAGCAATTATAGAAATTGTTTGTTATTATTTTTAATTCTGTATTAATTGCAAAGCAACTTTTGGATATGAAGTGGGCATAAAAAGACTCATATGCAAGATATTTTCAAAAAAGTACCTATAAAAATATTATATATTAGTGATCATACATTAATTTCTTATATAAAGAAAATCTCCTTTTGATTTACCATCTTTTCCAACTTCCACACTTCAGATCTATTTAAATATCAATGCCTATTTTCATATATCCCGGTTCCTTCATAAAGCAGGTACTTTAAACTTTAAACATCATAAAGAAACTAAAATGCTTAATCGAACATAATTTACTCTTTACATCCATTACTTCTTTAGATTAAGATTTTGTCCCTCTTCAGACGATTTACTGGTCTTTCTGGTGTTTAAGAAACGTTAAGGCTTATGCAAAATTTTACTTATTTTTTTATTATCGAAAACGAAACATTGATGGTGTTTGCTTACGTTTCTCTCAACGGCGGTCTGCCAGTGACTGCTCCTAGAGGCAAAAAAAAAAGTTTGAATGCGTGAAACAAAAATTATTCCAGCTTTGTTTGGTATGCACGAAAAAGTAAGATCAAAAATGTTTTGAGCACATTTTGCATTTTATAGTTTGTTAGAATTTTTTTAACTTTTGACATAATGTACTTCAACTCAAAATGTTTCGAAAAGCTTCATTTGAGAGAAATATTTTTAAAACTAGTTTTGAAAACACAAGTTTTTTAAAGTAAAATTATTTTAGAGAATCCAGATAAAATACCATCTTTTTTAACTCTCTCTAATAAGGTAGTATTTAATAATTTTTATTCTCATTGTATAAGTATCAAACGAATTTGATAAGAAATTATCCTTTGTATTTCTTGATTGGTAGTGTATCACGCTTCAACATCACAAGTCCCGGTTCAAACCCTAGGCTGGGCAAGGTCTACTCAGCCTTTCATCATTTCAATGGGTCGATAAATGAGTATCAAGCTTGCTTGGGAACTAAACACTGGGGGTCATGTCAGACTGACAGCCTTACTAGAACATCTGCTCATGCATCTTAGGGCCCCAAGGTCATAAAAACTGAGATGGACAAAGTACTCCTGGTTCTCTTGGACTGTTGCGCCATGGAGTTTAGCATTTTATTCTTTTTACTTATTTTCTTCTAAATTGAGTTTCAGAGTAAAAATTTGTCTTTACGAGAATTACATCAAAAGTTTTATTACGATTTGAAATTGTTGATTCTAACCACAAGTGCTATAAGAAAATCACATTAAAATACTTGTACTGATTAAATTTATCTATCTGGGAAAAACAATTGGTCGAAAATTAAATTGTGATTTATATTACCTCCTTCTCTAAGGAAAAGAAGATCTGCATATTAAATAATAGCATTAAGGTTTTTATCAACAGCATTTATGTAGATAACACTTTTTAAGCGAAATATTACATGAAGAACGAGATTTTAATCGTAACATGGGAAAATTCAAAGCATGTAGTAAAGAATAGCAGAAGATACAAATCGTGTTTTAAGGTCAGGACAAGTTGCATAATTTGCTCCGAAAACTTTATACCTTAATTAGTAATTTTTGAAAAGAATATCAGTAGCTTTTCAACGAAAGAAGAATTTCAAGTTTTATATAAAGAAGATTAATGACCGCCGTTTAATCTTGGAGTAAAAGATCAGGAAATTACCGTATAAATTTATCTACAGCCTCATTATTTTGTTTCCAAATGGTTAAAAGTTTCTCATTACTCAAAGTGCATTAAGCATGTAAATGTGGTCGTCAATTAGAATCCTCAACATTCGAATGAAGAATTCAATTAACAGCTTGATGAATTGAATTCCATAGAGACTAACACTGTTTCCCTTTACTCCGCTTTGCTTTTGATATTAAAGGTTTTCGTGTATTTTCTACTCACTCTCTATCTACTCATGCCTTGAATTTAAGTAGTTATAACGAAAAAAAATGTTGGATTTTCGACTCTTAAAAGAAATGGAAAGTTTTAAACATTAAGACTATGTATGCGTTTTTAAAAAATTAATTAAAAGGAATTCAATCAGTTTTTTTTTGTTTTAATATAAATCAGGACATAGAAAAGACAATAATTCAAATACATTGCTTAGAATGAAAAATATTTTGAATTTTTCTTAACTGAATGCATAAAATATATGCATTATTTGAAATTTTTCCATGTCATAAACATAACTAAGGTAAGCTGAAGTCTTCTTGCTTTTTTTTTAATAAAATGTCAGAAAAAAAAAAAAAAGAAATGTTATTTTTATTTATTTATTTATTTATTGCTAATAAATGAGTTAATCTTATCTCTGGAAGCTGTATATTTTATATTATTTATATTATTTTAGGAAAAACTATTTTTCTAATTTCTAATATTTGGAATATTGTGTGATTAGAAACATTTCCGATGAAACCCCGCGTATTTTGGTTATCATAACATTGAAATATAGCCCAAAGTGGAAAATTCCATTAATAAATATTTTAAAAGACTACTATTAAACCCAGTACAAAGATCTGTTCTATATATAGGCAAAATATTATAATTATAGAAGCATTTCCCATAAAAGGAGAATGTTTTGAAAATGGGTCATTCTACGTTCATTTTTTTTGCCAAAAAATTGCTTTAAAAATTTTATTGTAATAATATTTTTAAAATAATTTTATACGTGTGTGTTTGAATCTAAACGACACTAAACTTTAAAAAAAATTGCTTGTACACTTTTGAAAACTCATGGTTCTGAACGTAGACAGATACTTTAATAGATACTTTGAAAAAAACTTTCAATAAAATATTCCTCCATTTCAGTAATACATAAGAAACTCTCAATGGGTTTGATAATTCTATTATTAGTTTCGTTGTGAATTCAATTTTTAAAAGTATGCCCCCCCTTTTTCCTCAGGGAAGAGATATTTTTTTAATTGCACTACCTAATTATCTGATAAATATTGAATGACACACTTAAACTCACCCTAATTTTTTTATATAAAAAGTATTTCATTTTGACGCATTTTTATTTTCTCCAAATATTTCATAAACAAGCATATTCATATTAAAAGTCATCCATATCAGTCTTTAAAGAAATTAAAAGCAGATGTATTTTACTAAATAAATACATTTCTTTTTTTCTTCATATTTTGTTTGTTTAGGCACGTTATTAAGTATTATATATCTCTCTCCTTTTTTCTCTTACAACTCTTAACAATTTTCTAAAAGTAGTCTTTTCAGCCATTTATAATGAACCGACGGAGTAGTTTGAATTCAAAGCAAACATCTTCAAGCATATGTATGTATCTTGAGGACTTTCAAAGACAGTTTTGTATTAAAAAAATTGCTAGAAAAGCATTTATTCATTAAAGCATTTTTAAAGAAACTCAAATGGAATTTTGTTGAAAAGCTAAACTTTTTTCCTGCTTTAGTATAATTTCTTTTCAAAAGCAATGCAATGGTTTCAGTGATATCCGAAATGTAAATTCTTTCAAATAATTTTATTTATCATAAGATGAAGTAGCTTTGAACTACTTCACAATTAACACTTTTATTTATATATATATATAAATAATGTTATTCTCAACTGTGCAAAAAGTAAATAAATTTTATGATTGTAAGAAGAAATAAATGAATATGTTTTTACATTCTTAGTGTATTCCAATGCAATTTAAACATAGCTTAAAAACTTCTCAGGCATTTTTATTACTTTGTTTTCAAACATAATTTTGTGTATAATTAGAATTTTAGAAGAGTGCTAGTGTGTGTGAAAAATTTCGTGCTTTATATTTTCATTATTGTCTTAAATACAATAGGAGACTTAACGATTGTTATTAAAATACTTCATAGTTTTAATATTTTTTAAAACAAATTGTTGTGAATGAGATATTTCTAAGAAAATTCTGCTATTACATGTTTTTAAATTATTAAGCTTAAGTGTTTCTCGGTAGAATAATTTTAAGAATAATATTAATACTATCAATTACGAAATTAAGATAAAAATATTTAATGTAAAAGCTTTTTAAAATTTTCATTTAATCTTATAATAATATAAAGAATATTAAAACACAGTTTAATATAGTGAAAATAAAAGTTGTCCCTAATGGGAGAATGTGCATGACGTATGCTTACTGCAAAATTTACACTTTAATTATGGGATTATTCTTCATATATTTTATTTCTTTTCACCAGTATTTTAATTAATCTCTTCTAGATATCAACATGTTTCACATTTTACACTTGAAAATGCTCATTATTCCGTTTTGTTTTTTAACTTAAACTATTTTATAAAAAGTGAAATGCAATACATTTTTTCTCAAAATATGTTATTATAATTTTAAGGGTTTTGGTTTATTTCTTGTGAGTGAGTGAATGAATATTAATGTCGCACTGTGTTCGAGGGTTTTTGGTGACGAACCTCGTAATTTTGAACCATGATCAAGTGACGAAGATGACATTCGAGGTCTTACACCCCCTCTTCTAACTACCACACCACACCAATTTAACGTGCATCGCTCCACCAAACGGCGGGTCTTTAACGGTACTAGGCCACGAATTCCTGACACGCCAGCAATGAGTTCTTCATCTTGACCTCTAGGCTCTTGCGGCCACTGGTTTATTTCCTGTATTCATAGTTATTGAAACTAATAGCTTCCAGACAAATTTTATTTTGCAAGAATTTTTTATGTTGAAACTTTGATTTTATAGAACTATTGTAAAGTGAGACTCTGGTGTTTGACTATTTTTGTATCTAATATCCTAGTGACTAAAAATATTTTAATCTCTTAATCGTAAAAATCTTAAAATGTACTTATAAAAGAAAAATTCTTTTTTCAATATTTTAACTGAGATTAGGTAAATTAACTTATAACAGTATCGCATTATAAAAGAAAACAATGTTATAAACTGTCATATCCCACTAATCAAAAGTCTTAGAGGTAAATAATTTTGTGTATCACTGCAAAAACAATAAAATATTTTGTCAAATATTTATTTGAAATAGGTGTGATAAAGAAATAGAAGGAAAATATGCACATAAAACTCAAAAGTAATAATATTCTGAAGACGAGAGAGAGAGAGAGGGGGGGGAGAGAGAGAAAGAGGGAGAGAGAGAAACAAAATAAGTTGAATTAAAGAAAATATTATCAAACATAAATAGGAGCCTTAGAAAGAGGACAAATATCATTTCCTGCAAACAATTATTCCTCCCCCCCTTTTTCTGAAGATGTATATTACAAATGAAAATGTTGCTTAATATATATTGGGGAGACCAACCTCCATTTTACAAGCTATAAAACTGTCCAGACTCATTGCTCAAATTGTAAAATTGTAGTTTACATGCATTCTGTAGTTCTATTTATTTATTCCTTTTTTCTCAAAATTCGTTCTTGGACTTCTCTTTCAGTTAAGGTATCTGAACACGTTGAAAATGACCAAATTCGGACAAGACCGATATTTTTGTTTTCTATTTTATTTCATACATCTATATTTTGGCTTTACAAAATATACTTTGTTTTGATTCTATGTTTCTTAGAGGCCAAGTTACAACCAATTTTATTAAGTTAGAAAAACTGGAAGTGGATCTTTGATTTACCAGAAGTGGGCATTTAAGTTGTTCGAAATCTATCATGGCGAGTCTGATCAGACAAAATATTACAAATGTATTTCTAAAAAACTTTTTGCACCTGATATTTATGCTATTTTCTAGAGAATGTACTAAAATATTTCTTATAGTATGAATATTATTTGAGTTAGGGCATGTTATTTAAATAATGGTCTCATAAATAAGTTATTTTTCTTATAAAGTTTACTCAATCATCTCTAAAAGTTTCAAATTTTAATAAAACATTAAAATTTTAAAGTTTACTCAATCATCTCTAAAAGTTTCAAATTTTAATAAAACATTAAAATTTTAGTACATTCTCTAGATAAATGCCTCTAAATTGTTTTGGTAATTCTTTTACTAATATAAGTTTATTACTTTTTTCTCTAATTGCTTTGAAGTTTTACAAAAATATTGCAAAAATTTCACATATCATTGTGATTTTTATGAAATTCCGGCTATTTATTTTAAATATTGTTGATTAAATACTAGTATTTATTGGTATTGAATCATAAAAAAGCCTTTATATGTTTAAATATGTTATTTTGTCAAAAAGTACTCTGAACGTGCTCGGATATCTTAATAGATATTGGGGAGACAAACCTCCTCTTTACTAGCTATAAAACTGTCCATACTCATTGCTCAAATTGCAAAATTGTAGTTTACATGTATTCTGTAGTTCTATTTATTTATTCCTTTTTTCTCAAAATTCGTTCTTTGCCTTCCCTTTCAGTTCAATTCATCACTGAAGCTGCATCGTCCAACACTTCATTTAAGTCCTCAGATTTCGATAAACTTGCAGCCTCTTGGAAAGTTGAGTATTTAGTTCCATTGACTGTTAATAAGTTTTGTATAAGAGAACGCCTTTCTTTGCCCTCAACGATTCTTTGGCAATCTTTGCGATATTTTCCTGCGAAAGTCATTTCAGTGCGGACGACACATGCGATATCGAGGTTGCCAACTTAAAGAGTTACCTTGAGCGTTGGCATTGTTGCGATATGTAATAAATTTATTACAGCATCGCGGATTTTTTTTGTATGTAAAGAGAAATAAATTTTAAGCACTGCGCTTTTTCTTTAAAATATTTAGACTTGTGAAAGAAATGAAATTTTCTCCCAGTGCATTTATTCTTAAAATATAATATTTATTTTGAGTAAATTATATATATATATATATATATATATATATATATATATATATATATATATATATATATATATATATATATATATATATATACACATACATACATACATACATATATATATACATACATATATATATATATATACATACATACATATATATATACATACATATATATATATATATACATATATATAAGTAGATACTGATTTTCTCAATTGTTTAATACATGTGTCTATATTTGAAAGAGAAAAATAACTAAGTGTCTTCTAGTGTAAAAAAATCTAGAATAAATTGTAGAAAGGCTTATTTTAAACCAGAACCTTTAACTCATACGGAATAGTGCTTTGTCTCGAATTAAAATATAAGATTACTACGAGAACTAAAGGGTGTTTTTTTAGAGGTATGGAACTTTAAATTGCAATAAAACAACGATGTATTATTCGATTGACATGAATTTTTTTATTCGAAATATACTCTTGTGGTATTACATTTTAAATATGATTTCTAGCATATGATTGCCATGGCTGGCTCGGATGTAGTCCAATCTGGACGTCCAATTTTCGATGACTTTTCCCAACATTTTTGGCCGTATATCGGCAATAACACGGCGAATGTTGTCTTCCAAATGGTCAAGCGTTTGTAGCTGATCCACATAGACCAATGATTTTACATAGCCCCACAGAAAATAGTCTAGCGGTGTTAAATCACAAGATCTTGGAGGCCAATTCACAGGTCCAAAACGGGAAATTAGGCGGTCACCAAACGTGTCTTTCAATAAATCGATTGTGGCACGAGCTGTGTGACATGTTGCGCCGTCTTGTTGGAACCACAGCTCCTGGACATCATGATTGTTCAATTCAGAAATGAAAAAGTTAGTAATCATGGCTCTATACCGATCACAATTGACTGTAATGTTGTGGCCTTCGTCGTTTTGGAAGAAGTACGGACCAATGATTCCACCAGCCCATAAAGTGCACCAAACAGTCAGTTTTTCTGGATGTAACGATGTTTCGACATACACTTGTGTATTAGCTTCACTCCAAATGCTGCAGTTTTGTTTGTTGACGTAACCATTCAACCAGAAGTGCGCTTCATCGCTAAACAAAATTCACTTATGAAAATCGGGAACAACGGCAATCTCGTTTTGGGCCTATTCAACGAATCTACGCCTTGCTTGATCATATTTAAAATGTAATGCTACAAGATTATCTTTCGAATAAAAAAAATTCATGTCAATCAAATAATACATCGTTGTTTTATTGCAATTTAAAGTTCTATACCTCTAAAAAAACACCCTTTATTTACGTGCTTTTGCATACATTAAACAAATTATTTCATAAGAACTAAATCCTTTACATCTCAAATTTCAGTACTAATTGCACAGAAAACAAAGTTTTTAAAGTGCCGTAGAAATAATTTTTACATACATAAGAAGATTGTATAATTTGCAGTATTTCATTGTATAATTAGAATGAATGAATAATAGTAATTTTAGTTTTTAGAAGTTTTTATCAAAAAAATTAGTATATTCAAAAATCTAAGCTAACTATAATGCGAGGTTTAATGTTTTTTATTTAATTATGTTAATAAATTGATCAATCAATTTCATTTTTAATTAGGATTTTATCAAATACGATTCAATTGTATCACATATTTTGAATTCTTTAGAAACAATTACTATACATATTTCTAAATTTTGGGAAAATTGCAGAATAACTCTAAATTTATTATTTATTATTATTTGAAATGATTTTTGTTATTTTCGCACTCTAAAGCAACCTGATTGACATCGTAATTTTGAACTTCGGTCAAGTGATAAGGACGACACTTGAGTTAATACCTCACTTTCTTAACTTCAACACCATTCCAACTTGAGAACTTTTTGCCACGTCAGATTTAACGTGCATTGGCCTCTTTACATAGGGAGGATTCTTCAGTGGCACCAGGACTCTTTCATGACTATCTGGTCACGAGTTCATGACCGTGACCATTCGGTTGCCATGGAAATTTTTCTATCTACTAATTTAAATTAAATATATTGTTTTATAAAATTTTATAAAAATTATTTTTTAAGGTATTAAAAAAATATTCTATCATAATTCATTAATGTTTATAGCTTATAGCTATACAGCTTATATCTATACAGTTTATAGCTATTGCCTATAGCTTAAAAATGGACTTAAGGTATTCGACTACGTTCGAACCGTGATTTTGCAAAATCGTATAAATGGATAACATTTATGATATTTAGTGTCAATTAGATTAGAAAATGTATATAAAATTGTTTTAAGAATAGTAGTATAGTAAAAAATTATTTAAGTACAATATTTTGACAAAAAATGAACATAGAATGACCCATTTTCAAAATATTCTCCTTTTGTCAAAAATGCTTCTATAATAATAATATTTTGCCTGTATACAGCTTAGAACTCTGTACAGAGGCTCAACTAGAATTTTTGAAATATATAGCTTAGAAGTGAGTTTATCCATGTTTTACGATAACAGAGGGGAGAAATTTTAAGACAAAAAACGCCGATCATTATTTCAATTGGTTGTAACTCTGAAACTAATGGGAATTTTTCAAAAATCATAGTTGAACCTCTGTACAGAGGTTTAAACTATATACAGGCAAAATATTACTATAATAGAAGTACTTTTCACAAAAGGAGAACAAAAGTTATTCTAAGTTAATATTTTGCCGAAATATAGTATTTAAATAATTTTTTTTGTCAAAATGTCCTTAAAACAATTTTATACATGTATTCTAATCTAAGTGACACTAAATATGATGAAAATGTTCAGTTTATGCGCTTTTTTAAAATCACGGTTCCGAACGTAGTCGAATACCTTTTTTAACGAAGCATCTTATAAAATATATTTTTCTTTTATTTTAAGATAGAAAATTTCAGATGGAAATTATTTTGTGGCTTGGCAATTTTAGTTATTTTCACGTCATCTGCCTTGTGTTATACAATGTTTGTTTGTATTAAAAATTCAAAAAGCTGTCTATTAGTATATTTAAAGGTTGATCTAAAGATAGCAGATACCTTTGTTATACATTAGTATCAGCCTCTTAACTGTGCCCTTTAAAAGTTAGGCTATTCACTTCCCAAGCAACTATTTTTCACATAAGCGTGCGTGCACAGTGTAATAGGTTGAAAAAAAGGGGCAAAAACGAGTAAATTTTTCACTGAAATAAGTTAATCCTTCACAAACACTGTTAAGGGAATTTTATTGTATTCTAAAACCTTCAAAAAACTTTTTTGATAATAGATAGTATTGGATAGTATTTCGTAAAGAGACGGATATATCTGTCCGAGGCACTTCATACGCTGGTTGAGTGAGACGGATATATACGTCGGTGGCAGTTAAAGTGTTAGGGTAGCATTTAGACAGTTTATTTTTTTACCAAAAAAATCTGAGTTTAATATGGAAGAAATTTTTCTTGGAGAAACTCTCAAAATTGACATTTGATTATGACAATAAAGAAGTTGTTAAAATGTACTAAATTTGACGCAGTTTATTATTTACTAATACACTTTATTCGTAAAATGTCAAGTTTTTGAAAAAGTGGATTTTCACATGAACTCAATACATTAGTTTATTTTACCTTGAACTGTTTCCGCAACTGGAATTTATGCCAAATATGTTTTCCATTAAATTTATTTATAGCCGCATTGTTTATACAATAATTATTTTTATTTTCTACATTTAATGCAATAACTTTGGCATAGTTTTCTAAAGGAATACATAAGCCATAAAGCATACTTTATTTTTATCAAAATAAATATGCATATAATGAAAGAAAGAAGAAATGCGGATAGAAAGCAAACAGGTAGTTAGCCGAATTAATCTTACATTGCCTCTCTTAAGGTATCTGAATACCCTAAAGTTGTGAATTTTGACAAAAATTGACAATTTTGCTTAAGATTTTATTTTATAGACCATCTTATTGAATCTCTCTATACCCTTTTTAATGCTAATACTGTTTTATAAATTCACGTGAACTTCTTTGTGAATAAATTTATTTTTTTCAAAACAGAAATAAAAGTAGAGTATATGGAAAAACTCTAATTAACTTTGCCGTAAATAGCCACTTCTTTAAAAAGAAAAACACCCCAGTTTTCTAAGAAAGAGAGAGAGTTACATTTTTATTGAATCTTTTTGTAAACAGTAAATTGAACTTATAGATAGATTTTAATATTTTCTAAAATTTTCTGCCTTTGAAGCTTCCTTATTTTATCAATTAATGTTTTTGAAAAAAAAAAAGCTTCTTTATGCTGAATGCTTTGCATTTTAATTTTATAAGAAAGTCAAATAGGGGGAAATAAACATAGTTCTTTATTCAGGCGTGTATTAAATTAGTCTCAATGAATTATACATCTTTTTTCTCATTTAAGGTTATTGAAAAATGTTCTAAAAGCACTCTTTTCAAAAATCAACAGACTAATTTAATTCAACGTAATAACGGTTAGAAACATGTCTTCCAAAAATTCTTCTGCATTTAATAAATCTTAATAAAAGAGTTTTAAAATGAATTTTCTTCAAAAAGGCGGAAGTAGTTTTTGCTACTTTGGTATAATTGATTTTTCAATTCTGAATAGAGACTTTCATGGAATTCAGATCTAATAATTCTTTTAACGAAATACATTTTTGGAAAAAGAAGTAATATTTAAATCAGCATTTTTATTCAAACAATAGGATTTCAAGATATTGTCCTATGTGATAAATATTTAGAAATATATGATAAAAGATAAACTAGAATAATAGAACAAAGTTACTGTGATTTCTAATTTATTTAAATTAATGTAAACATTGTTATGAATATATGCTGAATTCTTTTTTTAATTTTTTTGCACTGAATATTTAGCAACTAATAAGAATTTTAAAAAAAAGTTTGTTGGGGAATATTCTCATTTTGATTTTCAAACAATTTTTTGTGTAAGCCCAAACGATGAGTTCAATAATTTTAAATGTGATGTTATATTTAGGGCAATGAAACATTGCATTTAAAAATACTTTAAATAGTAAATCAGAAATACCATACAAGAAAATGAATATAAGAAGATGAATATAAGTTTTTCCATACAAGATTCGTTGCAAAGGATAAAGATTGAGCAAGATAAAGTGATTTAATCTGAATAACTTTAAATAAATTAATTGGATATTATCGCTTTTGATACTTTGCTATTGTAATTCAAAATGTTGCATTTTATTTTTGTTACTTTTTAATTAATAAAGAGTCATGAGAGCAATGAACACATACCAAAGTTAAAATATCAAATAAAGTCATTTAAAGTAAGAATATATTAATGTGTGCGTGTAAGGTAGATAGTGCTGAGAATCTTGAATTTCAAGAATGCATTTATTGATAGATGGAAAACTAACGAAAATATATAATAACTTAGTGTCTTACAACACATAATGAAATCTAATTTTTAAATGGTAGAAAAAATATTTAAATTTTGCTTGGAATACTATAAATGAATACAATACTCATTAATATAGCATATATAATAAATACACTCACAGCTAATGATAGAACTTTTATTGAGTAATCAAACCAACTATGAATATAAACTTCAAAAATAAATAAATTGATAAATATGTTTTTCTCTTGTTAAATTTTAATTTGCTTGTTTATTTTTATAAACAGATTATATTTTGTATTTAAAGTACGTCTGTGCTTTAATGTACTTCCCCTTTAAACATACATTGAATTTTCATTTGCTTTTATTTTAAGTTGAATAAAGTACTCCAGAATTTGTTTAAAATATCAAAAATATTCTACGTTAAAATAAAAACTTGCATTCTTTATATATAAGTGAGTGACAAGTATTTCAAAAGTCTTAAACATCAAAACTAATTATGGATTTCCGATGAAAAGATTATCCCTTGAAATAAAAAGTTATGTCCAAGAGTGCTTTGCAACTGCTTGTAATGTTTTCTTTGTGGCTAGAAATGGAGATACTTAAAGTTTTTAAAAACTAATTTGATGAAATATTACATGAACGTTTAGTACATTTTCGAACGTAGAAAAGACTCCATATTATATTTCATTTTTTCTGTGTCAAATAGAAAGCAGCAGCATATTTTTGTGTAGTACTAATTTCTATTTATATATAATTGAAAATAAACTAATAATTTTATCTTATTTTAGCTTTATTTAACGGTTGAGTATATCTAAATTTTAAAGAGAATTAATTATTAAATGAGTGTATGTATAAGATCTGCATTTATTTATGTTACTAACAGAATTTTTAATTTGTAAAATACTCTTACTGTTTCTCCCGTTACGCGTAAATGAACAGGAAAAAGGACTTAGACGATCATCATGATTTTTTAACAAAATCTTTTTAAGTCAAACAATATAACATTTGCTTGAAACACTTGCTTATTGTTTTATGAATGGAACTAAGCTTATGTAATGTTTTATTTAGCTATGAATTGATCTCTTTGTGTCATTATTATGAAAATTCCATATTTTTAATAAAAATAAAAAATCATTACCATAAAATGTAGAGTTAAATCATTTTGAAAAAAATAGAGAAAAGAGCTATGAAACAAAAGAATTAAATCATTATAAATAATTACGATGGTAAAGTAAGAAAGGTAAAGTTCTCATTGTTGATAACATTTTGTCAATTTTACTTACACAGAAAACATTACCTTTTTATTACAATCGAAAAAAAAAATTAAAACCCAAATAAACCTGAAATGCTAAATAACTATATATATTTTTTTCTACAAATTTTAATTTTAGTGGAAGCAAAACGAATATATAAATTAAATAACACGTTTTGAATGCTTCTATATAAAAATAAAAATTGCACTTATATTCCTCTTTAAATAAGGAGAAAAAAATAATTTTGCTTTTGTTTATGTTTTAATGTCAAAAGGTTTAGATGACGTTTTAATTTTCCACGATTCTATGATTATTTTTGAAAAAAAAATCTTTCCCTTAGGTTACAATAGTACGGTATGCTAATAAGTGGTATTAAACAAACTGAATGTGAATTTTTGCGGACACTGTTCTATGAATTTCGTTTACAGACTACTGAATAGTTTTGCAGAAATATAACAAATGTTATCATTTCATACTAACGTGAATTTTATATGAGAATTTTATGCTCCTAAACACAACTTTTAGACGCAACATTTGATGAGAAAACAATTCACGCTTAAGGTGACTTGGTACCCTACAAATCACAAACCTATCGTTTTTTTAATTTTCATTTAATCTTATTCTTTGCATTATTATCTTTCGATTGATATATCACTTGTGCATGTCGGAAAGTTAGAACTTGAATAAAACTTCATTTGAAAACAAATTAGGCAATTCAGCCACACCCCTTTTTAGAAAAAAAGCTAAAAAATGCGTTATGATAAAAAAATCTATTTTATAAATAGAAATAATAACTATAAAAAAGAATGTGTAGTATTAAAAGCAGAATATTTCCGAGGCAATACAATAATGTAATTTTTCTTCCTTGTAAAATGTGTGCATGTAAAATTTTTAAATTAAGGCATTTTATATTAATAATTTTATAATTTCAGTTCTTGTTCCTGATATATTTTCATACAAATGTAATACTTTAATATTATAAGAAGAAAAACAGCTAAAATTTCTGTCATGACAGAAAAAATATATTTTTTAAGTTTTTCTTGAGTTTTCTTGTGCAATTAGTACTCTCTAAAAATTGATCATTTATAAAATTGTGTGGGTTGAAAAAATATGAAAATGCAATTATTTTAAAGAAAAACGTATAACTAATATCTTAAAGTGGTATTTTAAGTTTAATTAAGCTTATAATAATTATTTTTCAGAATTATAAACTTTAAAGTGGTTTTTCTCTGTGTTTTTCGAAACCTTAGTGCATTCAAAATGCTACTCCTTCGACAATTATGTACCAATCACTTCAATTTTTTTCCTGCGTGCTAAAAATAAAGCATGTAATAAAATTAGGGATCCGTTTTGCTATAAACTGAATACTTTTTTTAAAAAAAAAAAAATAAAAATGTAAGACATGTTGGCTTTTTCGTTGATTTTTAGCCTGTATATCAACATTTTATTTTTTTCTCGAAAACGAATGAAGCTATTCTAAAATCGATCCCTAAAGTTGTTAAGAACATCCATAAGAATGTTATAAAAAATTTCAGGTCAAAAAATTAATTTTTACAAAAGGAGTAGGATTTTAAAATTTTCCCAATTTTCTTCAAAAAATTTAAATTTTTAAAATTGTGTGAATAATATATGAACATTTTATTGAATAGAAACATTGTATAAAATGTTAAAATATAATTTTTAAATACGTAAATAAAGAAGTTTGCTCAAAGGGTGCCAAGTCCCCTTAATATTTTTTAAAGCTGAAATCTCTTAAAAGAATTACAGGATATTATTTAAAAATAATTATTTAGTGTACACTAGTAATCAACTTATCAAAATAATGTTACCAACTTTTGAATTTTGATTGGTTTTACAAACGTTATAGCATTTCTTTCCATAATTAGAATAAAATGGTAGTAATTATACAAGTTTTTGAAAAATATAATTTTCTTCTAGTATATGAAAATAACTTTGCAATGACTATAATAAGTGTACTGATGTTTAATTAAAGATAGATTGATGTTAATTAAAAATAGATTGATAGATTAAAGATAGATGATTGATGTTTTGATTAAAGATATTACAGAATACGAGACAAAATTATTTATTACACAAATACAAATTTTTAAATTAAAGAAAATTTAAACATTGTAACACAAACTTTAACTCAGAGTGGGTAAATTGCGGCCCGCAAAAGGTTTTTATAAGGACCCCAAGACGGAAAATCCATACTTGTGCGATTAAAAATTCTTGTAATTTTCTGTATTAGAAATACAGAATTCCTTTATAAGGAAAACAATATATTTGAAAATGTTTCTAATAAAAGATCATCTGCAGAATTTGGAGGACGAGGTCACAAGAGAATTTCAAAATTTCAAGAAAATCGAACCTAAATTTAATTTAATCTGTTATCCTATTGCTGAATTTATTGATATAGCACCAGAGGAGCAGTAGTTTGAACTTATAGCCTTGAAATTAAATCCCAGTGTGAATAAAATGTTTACTGAAATAAAATTGACTTTTATAAATCTTTATCAGCTGAAAAAAATTCCCTTTTATCAAGAAATTTGCTGAGGAATAGATTTTTTTAAATATTTTAAACGACATATATTTGTGAATAAAGTTTTTCTTGCGTAAAGATCATATGAGTAAATATCGATAAAAAGTGGAATACATTATTTTGCAAGCTATGATGAGAATTTCACAAGATGCATTCTAATCTCTTCCGATTTAAAAAAGAAAAAAAAAGGCAGAAAAGTGTGACAGGGTAAATTTATCTTATTAACTTAAATGCTCATTTTATTTCTGGATTATGGATAAAAAAATTTCAATGTTTTTATGCTTATTTTCAAACATACATATATTTTTAAACATAACAGCACCATTCGCATACAAAATTTGCTAAAAATTAATGTAAGAAAATCTATTGAAATAAAAAGGATTAATTTACCTATAATGTTAGTTTCTGTATGGCAGAAATCATTAGACTTCGGAGTCAATTCCCAATAGCTATAAATATGAAGCTTAGAATACCTAGATTTTATAATGAATTAAAATTTTATTTACATCTTTTGCATTTACGTGAAGGATTGTGCAATTATTAATCAAAATTTCATCAAGTCTAATTAAATTCGAAAGCACGGTACATCACATAACCCTACACCGCAATCTGGACAATAGAATATTGTTTCTCTTCTTACCTTCTTCCCTTTACTGTCTTTCTATGAGCAACAAATAATATATTGTAACGTTTCTCAAACTGGGGCGCCCCCCAGAGGGGTGGTGATAATCTTACCAATAGGGCGTGAGCATATCAAAAAGTCAAAAGTAAAAGATTAAAAAATATATTGGCTTACTAAATGGAATCAAAACAAACTATATTTTGAAATAATAAAAAAATACAAGTTTACTATGATATAATATACTTATAAAAGTATCAGCAGTGCACAATGTATTCGTGCAATCAGTAATTCATCAATACTAAGTTAAGAATATTTTTAATAATTACTAGTGGCCCCATGGGCTTGTCATATACAAAATTATGTGCAAAATTTAATACTTATTTTGATAATTTGTACAATTTACAATTAAGGCCGTGGTGTAGCTTTAACGTCAAAGTACATTACTACTGAATTCAATGCATTATTTTTGAATGGAGGTGGGTGTCATGAAAATTACGACGGAAAATTGGGTCGTAAGCATTGAAAGTTTGAGAAGCACTGATATACTGTCGTGTTGGATTAGTTTTCTTCTCTGTTGGGGGAATGTCGTTAAGAAATTGTCTTTCAAACAAGTGTGAAAGGGGGTGCTCAGCAGAAGGACGTTATCTTTCAGCAGAAAATTCCGCCGAGTGGTACTTTTCAATTATTCGAAACCATTAAAAGCACATGTGAATTAATTTGGAAAAGACCGCATGCCCAGTGTACTTTTTTACAGTGCCCGAGCTACACTCGGAACAACCCACGAGGGTGCGTTTTGCCTACTTGAGCTCAGCTAGGGAAAATCCAGGAAGGATTTTAAAAAATGTACTTGCACTAAAATTAAATGTTCTTGCTGCTATAGATGATATGGAGTTAGCACAATAAATAAATTGAATTAAACTACCATTATTGTATTTATCTTATATTTATTATTTCTTATAATGAATGCAATTATTTAAAAAAATCTGCTGACCTTCTGTAGCTTTCTCTCGTACAGTATGATCTGCGAGCCAAAACAAGTTGCTCACTCATGATTTAATTTATAAACAGATCTGACATATGACTAGAAGTATCAAAAAATATTAATCAGAAAAAGTTTGTTGAATTTTGGAAAATTCAAGTAGCTGTGGTAACCTTGTGATCACAATCATGAACTCGTGATTCATTAAATGATGGAAATTTAATGATGAAGTAAAAAAATGAGACCCTTCGAATCATATTCCTCATTTCAACGTGTTGATAGATTTCTGGCAAGAAGGCCGTGTATATAGGGCTAAGATTATTTTTGCTCAAGATGGTTAAATGAAGTATCAAGGACTAATGCTTATCGAATGAGCTAGATTTTTAAGTTATCATCATAATATAGAAGAGATATTAGGATAGAAAATCATCATTATACGTCACTAGATCACGTGTACTTCAATTGTACTGTTCATTACTTTAATACTACTGTGATGTTGATTAAGAATTTTATGTTCTCTTTCAGTTTAAAATAGTTCAAAACATATATTTTATTACGAAAGAAAATATTTTATTCGAAGTATTTTTTCATTCGTAATTATTTGCTAAAGATAAAAATATTCCATGCTTGATTATTTTAAAAGAAAATAAACATTTGTAATTGATTACTCTAACTTTACAGCTCTCACTCATAAGTTTAAAATAAATATGAATTGTTAGTGATTAAAATTAGAATATTTTTGTCAGTGAATTAAAATTTTTAACACTGAATGAAAAATTTAATAAACAGAGAATAAAAAATATAAAATTCTTAGAAAATCAACTCTGACCTTTACCGTTTCAATTCAGTTTGAGCATCAGAGTTTTTCGTTTACCTTTTTTGCTCTTTTTTTATCATTTATGCATAAAATTTCAGTATTTTGAATTAAAGGTTGAAATTTTTCTTAAAGAAAGAGAACATTTTAAAGTATTAATATAATATTTAAAAAAATAATCAAAATAAATGCATAATTTAAAATGATCTGTAATGAGGTTTCTTACTCTAGCGAAAGAATTCTGTATCCCCGGAGAAAAGTACGTATCGAAAACACATTCATTATGATAAATAAATTACATTCTTTCATATCGATCTCAAAATATTCCTTTGCTTGAAATGTTTTCATCCTTGACAAAGCATAATCATGAAGAAATTTTTTTTGATTTTTCCTTTAGGAAATATTATAAATAAAAATATTAATTTTCTTTTAAGTTGAAAGGTTGTGAAGACGCTCAATTAATTAAACATTATCTTCTTCATGTGTTCCTTTTACACTTGAAATAACCATAAAAAAGTTTAAGCCTAATTTTGATTTTGTAAACAGACAATCTAAGAAACTGTTTTCAGATTTTTTTTTATTTCAATCTGGTTGTTATAAAAAGATTAGATTATCTTTAAAAATACGTGACAATTAGGCCAATATATTCTTTATTTTCTGGTTAAAAATTAAAAGGTTCGTGCGAAATTTTAAGATAAATAAATATCGTTATTTAGAAAATCAACATACCTACAAATTACAACAGACATTTAGGTAAGGTGTGTAATTTCACCAAGAACTAAAATCAAGATGCCGACATTTTAGCTTTACTAGCGAGCACATTAAATGCCCGATCTGATAAAATTCTAACTATCTATCTTTTGAATATTTCAGTGTTAATTTAAAAGTATTAAATTTCTTAGTTTTCGTCGTAATATAATTTTACCGAAATAAAAGACGGTTAATTTATCTTAAGAATTTTGTGAGGTAGTCCTTCAGCCAGTGCTTCTCAATCTTTCAATGTTTACTACCCAAGATTCAATCTGAGTTTTCATCGCTCCCCTTCTGGACAATAACAATGGATTGAATTCAATGATACTATACTTTGAAGTAAAAGCTACCGTACAAATTTAACCTCTTAAGTGCCACTGACGTATATAAACGCTCAATCAAAGTGTTAATTGACCCGGACGTATATATACGCTTTTCCAAAGTACAATCTTCTCTGTGCATTGCTATCCATAAAGAAATTCCGAAGGCTTTGGAATGCAATAAAATGACATTGACAGTGTTTGCGAATGATTTACTTATTTCAGAGAATTTGCTTATTGGGAATTGCCCGCCCCCACCCCAATACATCCCATTCGCGTATCTACGGAGAAAAAGGTGGCATTGGAGAACAAATCGCATAACTTTAAATCGGCCGTATAGTAATTAATTTTAAACCATACAAATGATCAAGAATTGTGTTAATTTGGCAAGCCCATGCTTTCACTGGTTATTAAAAAACTTTTTCTTAACTAGATATTGTTAAATAAATTGTAAAATACATTGTGCAATATTAATACATTTATAAGTGTATTATGTCAGTTTAAATGTGTGTTTTATTTTTTATTATGCCAGAATGTATTTTGTTTGTTTATTTTGGGTAAATAAATAATTTTTTTAAAAAAATAATCTTTTGTTTTCGACTTTTCAATATGCTCGCACCCCCTCGTAAAGTTATAACACCCCCCCTATAGTGGTGCACGCCCCACAGTTTGAGATACGTTGCCTTAAACCAATTCAGCTGTACAATTGAGAATTTATTTTCCTCACCATTGTTTCAAGTGTAAAGTGTAACCTCTTTCATTTTATTTACTGATTTTAATTTCGGTTTGCTTTCTTTATTATTTAACTAGTTTCATAAATATATCTATTAATATCACTTCTCAGAGGGTTGTGTTTAAGCTTAATTTTAATCAGGTTTGTACTTTGAATTCTTTATAAATTTTCACCATAAATGTATGATAATCTACGCCGTTCGCTTCATGTATTTATAAAAATCTGTTCATAAATAGGTTACGTTTTTGAAACCGAATTTGATTTATGGATTAATTTGTTTTTCCTGATCTTGGAATCTAATATTTATTGTAACTGTACAAGATGCACCAGTATAGCGGTTACAAACTTTCAGAGTAGATCAAGTACAGCTAGACGACGGGAAATCATACAGTAATGCATGGTCAGAAAGGCTTTCCTGGCGTGGTATTGAAGAGAAAACATTTTAATTGTATTTAGTGCTGCAAAAAAACTATGGTAATAGAACATTAAAGAGACAATAGGGATGCTCTCGTTAGTATGAAGGATACGTCAGATGCTGAAATGGGAAATCTCGACATGATTGTCAATAGTCCACATACTGATACCAAGATTGTTCTTTTCCATATCCAGCACAGTTTCCTTGTTATTTGGCTTTCTTACTCTGCGGCCAATTTCCTGTGTGTGTGTTGCAGGGAAATGACGAAATTAAGAATTTCATCAAATCCCTAAGGAATATGATCAATTGAATAATAAACATTTTTCCTTCTCCTACTCTTGTCCGAACTTTCGTGTGTTTTGTGTCGTCACTACCATGGCAGGAAGGCACACGAGGGCCATTGACAGACCTCACAGTTTTGGAAGCAGTTTAGTCGACAAGAAAAACACCTGAGGCGCCAGTTTCCATCTTCGAACTACCATACCTTTCTTTAAAAGAGGATTTTGAGCATCGATAGAGTTAATTGTATGTGTTTAAATAAAGAGTATAGGTTCGATTATTTTGTAGTTAATTGTTTGTTACACTTATTTTTTTAAAATAAAAAATCTGATAATATCTAATGTTTATACATAAACGAAAGAAAAGGAAAGCAATATTATAATTTATCTTTAGTTTGGCGGAAAATCTTTATAAAAATTATTTTATTGTAAATTATAAGAAAATAACCAAATGAAAATTTCTATGTATTTTTTCTTTCACGTACTGTTTTTTAATGTTAGAAAATTTTGAACTATTACGATTTTAAAAAACATCGAAAATTAATTTCTCAATGATTACATTTTTAACTCTTTTTTTCCCTTCACATATTCAATAACCAATTTTTTTTGTTTAACAAGCATCTGAAAGCATTTTATTGCATGATAATTTGTGTTACACCAATAATACTGAAACTTTTTTATGGATGTACCTTTTTTCTTTTTTTACTCCTTAATTTTACATGGTATATTTGTTTTCACAAGCATCGCGATAACCTGAAGACGATTCAGCAGACAGTTTGTGTTTATACAATTAAATAAATTAAAAAAGCAAAGAACTAATATTACACTTCGAAAGTCAATATTCGGGGAAGACACTGAGTGTTGCAACAAGTGATGCCATGCGATGCAGTATCAAATAACACGGAGTTTAATTCTGTACCCGTGAAAGAATATTACAGATTGCTTCGATTGGAACCTGAAATTCCTTTGCATCAACTAAAGGACAAAAATCGCGAGTGAGACATAAATCAAGGAAGTCCAGACCATGTTCAAAAAACAATCTATCCAATGAATAGTGAAAGAAGTAACTGTACGGGCTGGGCTGAAGAGAATATGTGAAAACTCATAGCAACATGTGAACAAACATTTTCTTGCTAAAGCTCCATGATTGTGTTAAAATAAAATTTCAAGCACAGAACTTCTTTGATGCATCGCTTGCAATAAGGATTACCAATAATTAGTAGTAGTAGAGTTTGTTCATAATCTTCTACATATCCACAAGTAGGCCGTGGGTAGCCTAGTGGTTAAAGCATCGGACTCCAGACCGGAAGCGATGCACGTTAAATCTGTCGAGAGCTGAAACGTCCTCCCGTTGGTGTGGTGTGGTAGTTAGGAGAGGAGGGTGCCAGCTCAGGTGTCGTCCACGTCACTTGACCATGGTTCAAAATTACGTGGTCCGTCTTCAAAAGCCCTCGTGTAGCTGAACAGTGCGACGTTAATATTAAATCAATCAATCAACCAGACCGGAAGGCCTGGTTTCGATGCCCGATGCCACCAAATACCCTCCGAGTACACACGGAGTACGTGCTCGTTAAATCAGTGGGTCCGAAGTCTTGTGAGCTGAGTCACGAGCGCAGGAGACTGGAGAATATATTTCCCTCTCCTTCAGTTCCATGAAGAAATTGAGGAGGTGGAGATAGGTGGTGTCGCCGAGCTAAATCGTACTGTCACCTGTAGGGTGTTCAGGGCCAACGACAGGCGTACTTCTAGCCTCTTGCCACGATGAATTGCGTGGGCCTCGATCTGACTACGTCAGGCAGGTGGCATTAGAAACAACAGCAACAACATATCCACAATTCATCATGCCTTGCGTTCTTCCAATAATAATGTTGTTTGAGCGAAGACATTTTCTAGTATAAAGTGTAATTTGATGAATGTTATATCTGTTACTGCCAAAGCCCAAAATTGGCTGGTCAATTCGCGTTTTGTTCAACGTTGCTGTAAACTCACCTGCCTATGTCCGATCTTTTCTTGATTTCGGGCTTTGGTCGGCCAATTCGAGAAGTGGCTTGGAATGATCGGCCAAAGTAGGAAAAAAGAAATCAAGAGCAGATTATTTTGAACATTGTTAAAAATAAAGTATCAAAAATGAGTACTTCTGTGTACTGCTTTTTTTTAAAGTACAATTGTTTTAGAAACGAGTTTAAATTTAAGTGACACCTAAGAGTTAAAAATAAGCTTGCTGTTAATAAAAATATGATCTGGTGTAATTCTGTTCTCATATTAAAGTAATAATAGAAATTATTCAATGAGCGTACATGCTGTAACAACGTGATAGCGTTAAGAAGGTTAGATTTTCGCCCTTCAAAATGACGATTTATATCTTGATCAAATGTGTTGCGTATCGTGCATGAATATAAAGGAAAATTAAGTGCTCACAATTTGTCATCTACCTTTAAGAGAGATCCTTAGTTCAGTGTTTCTTAAACTGTGGCGCGCGCCCCCTGGCGGGGCGTGGTAATCCTAAGAGGGGGGGGCACGAGCATACCGAAAAGTCGAAAATAAAAGATTATTTAAAAAATATTAATTTACTAAAAGGAAATAAAAGAAAATACATTTTGACATAATAAATAAAATACATATTTACACTGCTATAATATACTTATAAAAATATCTATACTGCACAGTAAATTTCATCCTTAATTCATCAATATTAAGTTAATAGGCTAAGTTAATATAAGTTAATTTACTCCATGTGCTTGCCATGCACAAAGTTATATTCAAAATTTAATACTTATCTTGATAATTTGTACGATTTATAACTAAAGTCGTATTGTTTCTTTAGCGTCAAAGTATATTATTATTGAATTTAATACATAGTTATTGCATGGTGGGGGGCTCGATAAAAATTATAATTGAAAATTAGGTCGCAAACATTGAAAGTTTGAGAAGCACTGCCTTAGTCTATTTCTGATCCATAGACCTAATGTTAAAGATCCCAGATCACATTGTCTCCTGATATATTGCTTAAGAATATATGAATTTTTTTTCAGAGACAAAAAGCAAATATAAGAGCTAATTGAAACAAATATGAAGGAAAAATAGTTTTGTTGTTAATATTATTTAAAGACATTTCTTTGTTGGTGCCATGTGTCGGACTTCGCCTACAACATGCCCATATTTATATTTTATACATAACTTCCATTATATTTATTACCATTTCCTTATATTTATTTATACCGGTCAATCTACCATTATCACAACGGGCTTTGGCCAAGGATTCTCAGGCACTTTGCGAAATGGCCAGCCAGAGTTGAATATACAATATTAATTGCATATACTTCAGACTATGGCCAAATCTCTTGAAAAAAAAAACGCGAAAAACGTTGGCTGGCCAATCCTCGAACTGGCTGAACTTCGGGCTTTGGCCATAACATATCCAAAATTAAAGTGGTATTCATTTAAAAGATTACTTTTTATCTATTAAAATACTAGGATTTATATAAAAAAAATTCCACAGGAACTGCTGCTTTTGCGTGAGAAGAGTTCCTGTATACAGGAACTCTCAGACAGTCCACGTTATTATAGACCCTAACGAATTATTATAGCAGACAAAGATACATCTGTAGTATAGCTCATTATTGAAATGAGGCTATAGGGTGTGTGAACTAATGCCAATAATCTGATAAGCATTTCCACGCACTAATGTTACGAACTTACAGTATCAATATGAGAATTAAAGGTATGACTATAAATATTTTATATATATTTTACTGTATTTCAAGTTTTGAATGGACCATGATGAGCTTGTTAGTTTCATTCTTAACTTTAGGGTTGACAACAATACTCATACATTGAAAATTTTAATATCCTAAATTATTGCATCCAAAACATTTGACATTTTTATTTTTATGAAAGTACTCGTTAGACTTATGGTTAAATAAGTCACAATCATAACAATGGATGTATGTGTTTCTGTTAAAATATATAATTCAGTTTTTTCATATACTAATTAGGTATTTCATGAATTAATTAGACAAGTCAGTTAAAGTATAAAATACACGAAAATTTTCCTACTTTACTTAGTTATTCTATGAAATACCTAGTTATTTTGTAAAATAACTAATTATAGACCGTTAAAGTGAAAAATAAACAATTTCGAAATTATTTTATAAACTAATTGATCATAAATGGCTAACATCTCTCGAATAATACATTTTATCCCTATTACGGATGATTAATTGATAAATAATGAAGGCAGATGATATAATTTATTATAGCTCACATTGCTAACATTTGTTTGACAGGAAGATAAAAAAAGAATATGTTTTACATTTGTTACTGGCCCAATTAACTTTTTTACTCTTTGAACTTCAAGGATTTTATAATGCTGGTGTAACCAATAATCACGTGCCACTTTTTTCTGAGCTGTTTTTTGTCACTTTTTACTTCTGCTATGAACGATAATAATTTTTCACAAGTAAGTGCAGCACTTCTTTTCTTTGTTCCACGCTTATTTAATAAAGATTCAAATCTCTCAATTTGAATCGTTCTTACTTCCATATTAGTTTTCTTATTTTTTCAGATGTCATTGCTTGAAAACAGGTTGCAAAACTATTTGTCAATAATTCAAAATGTACAACGTTAACATATATACACCACCTAAATTCTACGTTTAAAAGTAACGGAATGACGCGTAAGACACACGTGTAAGATTGATTGATTGAATATTAACGTCGCACTGTTCAGCTACACGAGGGCTTTTGGCGTTAATTTTGAACCATGGTCAAGTGGCGAACACACACAGGCTGGCACCCCCTCCTAACTACCACACCACCAGCACCATGACCAACGGGAGGACGTTTTCAGCTCTCGACAGATTTGCATCGCTGCCCTACACGGCGGTCTTTAGTGGTACAGGATTCGAACCCGTGACAAAAGCCACGGTCCGATACACCTATACCGCTCGGCTACCAAATGGCCACCACACGAAGCTGTAAGAGGTTCAAAACTGTCTAAAAGCCGCTAGAATTGTTTCGAAGAACTTACGAGTTCTTTGAAAGTCGGTTCGGTCAAGTTATAGTTATTCTATAGCATACTTAGTTAAATCGTAGAATTCTATAATTTTATATACTTCAACTGACTTGTCCAGTTATTTCATGAAATACCTAGTTATTCTATGAAATAACGGATTTCACACTTTAACGGTAACATATATGTTATTTGTGCATTCCATTAGTATTGAATTTAACTTTGCTAGCATGAAACGAGAGATGAAGCTTCAGTTTTAATGATATATTTTTATTGCAAATTCACATTTTTATAAATTTGATTTCTTTTCAAGTTCAAAACCTTATGTTGATCTAAAGTGTCTTTAAAATAATTTCCGTTTTCAGTTTCTATAGATTTTTTTTATAAAGAAAGACATCCCATGAAAAATGTTTCTTGCTTTACCTTTTCATAAATCTGATCCCTAGAAAACAAATACTTTGTTTTCATGATACATAACAAATTGATCTCATTTTGAAATATATTTAAGCATTACTACTACAAACGGATATAGATAACGAGCATTTTATTTGAGTAAAGAAAAATAATCCTACAAAAATTCAAAATAAAATTGAGCCTTAAGAAGCTTTTTAAAAAGATTACGTACGTAAAGGATTTACTAAACCTAACACAAAGTAGCAAATTCGTTTTTATTTAAAATTATAGAGTTCTAAGATTGAAAACACACATAACTATTCGAAACAAAATACTCCTTGAATAATGCCCAATGCTTCTTGAGAACGCTCAGTGAATTATGACCTTAATATTCTGAATCTTAGGTTCATTTTATTTGAAATTGTTTATGAGACATCTGATATTATATAAAATAATTGGTTCTTAGAATCATCTTATCAAGTAGTCTAAAAGTTAGGATAATAAAATATCAACTAAAGTATAGTTTCTTTTGTCATTAAATTGTATTTTAAGTCTGCAAAAAACATCGTTTTTAATTATTTGACCAACTGATATTTGATCTCAGTTGCTAGAAAATATTTCATTCCATAGATCTCTTAGTAAAGAATAGTAACTAAGAAGCTTATTTCATTTTAGCATAATGTTAGTTACTTTGTAGAAGAACAAAATAATAAGAGAGGAAATTATTGAAATTATCCACATTTAAATACCCTAAGGAAAAAAAGGAAACACGTAATATAAAAAATATAATCCCGTGTTCAAGTGAAGGGAAATATATAAGTTATTCATAGAAAGTATATCATTGTCTTAGGGAATAAGGTTAGTAAGGTACCTATGTGCAAGCGATTATGATATTCTGTTACTAAGAATCGCCAATAAATGAATTAAAAAATCAAGGTCTAATCTTTTTAACTAGAAGTCACTAATAAATCTATTCAAATAAAGTTTTTAATCCTTTAGAAAGATATAAAATGAGACAAATTTCGAAATAGGGTATTTTTGGGAATTTGATTATAAATAAATACGATTTGAATTCTTAGTAAATATTAATTTAATTTAATGCACTCAAGCACACTCACGCTAGAAAAACTGCCATGATAATGTTAATTTGTTTATTTTGAGTAACAAATAATCAGAAATTTCTTACAATAATTCCTGTAATTATTGATACAGGTAATAAAATTAAAACACCCATTTCCTCGTAACTAGAACTTTTATGTAACTTTAACATTACATATTAATGCAAGAAGGAATTAGAGAGAATTTTATGTCAGAAGGCACATTTGAGAGTTTGGTACGAGTAATAAAGTTTGATTTAAAAACTTTATAACATAGTTTGTGTGTGTGTGTAACTTTTAAAATAATTTTTATAAAACACCTTTAACTGAAAGGGGAACTCAAGTTTTAACTAAAGAAGATTAATGTATATATAACTGTTACTTAGTCTTTAAGTAAAGGATCAGGAAACTGGGTCTTACTAAATTTACTTTCAAAATCTCATTATTTTAGTTTCAGATGGTTTAAAGTTTCTCATTACTTTGAAGTACATTAACCACGTAACGTCGATCGTGAATTAGAATCATCAACATTGAATGAAGAATTCAATTAACAGAGTGAAGAATTGAATTCTTTGGAGACTTGCTTCCCATCTTCGATTCAGCATGCTTTGGGAATCAAGGGTTATTTTCCCCGCCGTCTGTGCCGTAAGTTTAAGTAGTTTAATTGAAAGATGTAAGAGAATCTTTGCATAAAGTAAAGATGGATAATATTTTTTTAAAATATAAAAGTACACATTTTGAAATTTAATTAAAATAAATTGTTTTGATAGATTTCGTTGTCCTTTTTTTTAAAATTCGTTATTGAACAACAACAAAAAAGGCCAGTAACATAATTTAAGCTAAACTACTCTACTTAAAAATTTCTTGACGAAACTAAAAACTGCGGGAAAATTATCGATTTTTATCAATGAAATAAATAAAAATGTTTGTTTTCTAGCTAATTAATGAGCTTATATTGAAGCCAAATCACTTCAATGCCATCCTATATACAGTGAATATCAAAAGTGCTCGTATAATTAAAATTTCTATAAAATTTAATGTTTATCCTCAAAGAAAGATCCAACCTCTCTTGGTGATTCTAAATACTTGACTGAAATTCTCTTGAATCAACTCTGAAAAAGACTTTCGACATTTTTGATGACTTACAAACTTTTAATAAATCTTTCGTAACGAATATGTTGTCTTATAACATTAGTAGAGAATAGTTGATTGATTGAATATTAACGTCGCACTGTTAAGCTACACGAGGGCTTTTGGCGAACATTAGTAGAGAAGGCCCGGCCCTATTGATACAAATAACTTTTATTTTCTACCACGCATAAAGTAACTTCAATCTACTGCAAAAATAACACGAAACTGAGGGTTGTGTCAAATGCATCTTCTAAAACAACAGCATGTCGTTCTTTGATTGATATTTTATACAAAAAGGAAATACCGTAGGAAGATTTGTTTTTAATACTATTAACCCGGGAACGTTCGCAAGAAGCATAGAGTCACCTTAGACTCATGAGATCTATAATTCTGGGAAAACTGTTTATTTTTTACCAATGACCATGTCAGTATCCTCCTATATTGCACTATTCACGGGGACTAAAACGTATTTGTCACATATTTCTCTCTTTCTTTAGAGTGCCAAGCGTTTTATCCAATTTTAAAGTAATTGAGAAGGCTGAGTTCCCCGCGTGATCACTTTTGTTCCAAAATATTTTCTTTGCACAGGCTACACTTCTCCCTTGTGTAAGTGGAGTTGATTGCTGTGTTGTATGACCTATTATGGTTTATAAATGTAAATGAACATGAACCAAACGAAAGTAAGTTTGAGGAAAGTGTTGAACATGAAACATTTGTGTTGAAAGGAATTTTTCAAATGCTACCTAAAACTCCATAAAGAAAGATATGAAGCCACTAGAGTACCACAAGACACAATGCACCCTGTCAAAAAAACACACGCAAGAGAAAGTTCAATATGCTATTTGTCGATCATCTAAGAACAATAAAACTACAATAACTTGAACAAAGTATGACTGTCTTGCCTGAAAAATATCATTCTGTATCCTTTTTGTATCCTTTATTAAAGTCACGCACATTTAAAACATTTTAGTTCAATTTGATTGCATTTTTTTCTCAAATTATCAATGAAAATTTGAAAAGACCTCAAAAGTGGGTAAATATACTTTATCTTAGTTAAATTATTAACTGGAATTGTTATTTTATTGTGTACAGTAAAAATAATTATAATAAAAAGATTGGGGTGCACATCCCGAAAGACCACAAATGTTAGTTTCGGATATACTACTTTTTGTGGGTTAAGATTTAGGCAGCATATATTTGTATTCACTACTGATATTTCAAAAGCGTGTAGACAGATTTTAATTCTAATAATCGCTAAATCCAGGTGATGATTTAATGGAGATTGTATTGAGAGATGGCTCTGTACAAATATGCAAACTCAACACTGTTACTTATGGTGGATACACCGTTGCATCTGTGTCGTTTCAAAAGCAACTCAACAATTAACTAGGGACGAAAAATAGAGGATCATCTTTTGGTTGCAGCAATCACAATTAGAGGCACTTATATGGATGCTAATTTTTACGGGTGCTTTAGACTTTTGGGAGTTCCTTCTGGTATAATTGCAATTAATTAAACAAAACAAACAAAAAATGGCGGTATGAGTTTATATAAGTGATGTAGCAATACTCCAGAAATCTAAGGAAGTGCTCCCATATACAAGCAAAAGCAATTGTAATTCTATTGCTAATCATTATATAACATAATTAAAACCCTCTAAGAATTTTGAAAATAACATTAAGAACAGTCTTTCATTTGCTCGGAAGGTCTTTGTGAAATTCATATTTATGATCCACGATTTATGTAGAAAAATCAATTGAATAAGTTTATTCTTGTAAGCCAAAATATGATA
>BMAU01004902.1:0-15056 GCA_019973935.1 Trichonephila clavipes | reverse complement strand
TTATCAGTTAGAGGTTTTTGTTTAAGATATAATGTTGCTGTTAAAAAAAGAATAACAAATATCTGGGACCTTTGATAGGATAAACTAGTACATTTTCAAGATTTATGACAAATTCCTGGATCCAGCTACTTCTAAAATATCTGTGTATTATTCTTATCTTTATTTGAATTGTTACTGATGTTTCTGTTCACTGTAAAATCAAATTCCCTTGCATATGGTCTATTGATTTATCTCAGCGTCTTTCACTCTGTGTGCTTTTTTTGTTTATTGAATAAGATTTGAAAAACATAATTACATTATCCGTCAAATATTTATGATTAATGGACCTAATCAAATATTTCTGATTTCATATTTTCTTGCTATTTTTATAACATCCTTTAAAGCATTGTATATGGCCGAAGCTTTGAGAGGGAAGAAGTATAATGAAAAATCAAATTATTATCAAATAAACACTTTTTCTTCAGAACTTTTTTTATATTTATTCAATTTAATTCGGTAATTACATATTAGAACGTGTTTAAGAAACATTAAAACTATAGGTGAAAATCCTTTGATTGATTTTATTATAACAGTGATTGCATGCGAAGTCTATGCTTCGGCTTATTTGTATTGAAAAGATAACAGAATTAGGAAATGAGCAAAATGAAATAATAACAATTTATAAACAACTACCATAGAATCCGGCGTATAACGCGTACTTTTAACACAAAAAAGATCGAAATTTACGGGTTGCACGGTATACACCATGTATGAAAAATGATGGTTTTCATAAATAAAAAAGATAGATAAGAAGAAAAATTAGTTTTCTACATAGATCGAATAATGTTAGTTGAAAGAAATAACATAATTGAAATCAAAGATTCTGAAAATAAAAGTGTACTATTTTTTTCAAAATTATGTGATAATACCTAGAATATTTGGCTTGAAGATATACTCAGCTATGTATACGCCTACTTCTAGTTATTTCGTAAAAAAGGGGTGCGCATTATACAGCAAATGTACCTAAAAATTAAGAAAAAAAATGCAGCTTTAAAATGCGGGTGCGCTTATACGCCGGTGCACTCTATACGCCGGATTTTACGGTAAATAATAATTTAGTTTTTATAAATCTTGAATCAGTTTTTCATAAATAATAAATCAGTTTTCATAAAGTAATAAATCAGTTTTCATGAATTATAAATCAGTTTCTCATAAATCATCAAATCGGTTTTCATAAATCATAAATCAGTTTTTCATAAATCATAAATCCAGTTTTCATAAATCATAAATCAGTTTTTCATAATATTAGAAGCACATAATATAAAGCTGTTTTATTACTTCATCATTCAAAACCATATCATCAAATGGCATATACGTGCCTTAAAATGCAATCAGAAGTTACTTGTTTTTGATTTACTTTTTAGAAATGTAATTTAGAGGACGCAATTTTTCCATTGTATTTTTTACAGTTTAAAAAAATTTAGAAAAAATTAAGCTATAACATTATGAGATATTTATTTTATATTTATACCACGGATTTTGTTTTCTTTGCTGAAAATGCACCGTGAAACTAATTTTTAACCTTTATCTCTTACTATTTCTTTGTATTTTTAATACTATTCAAAATTATATATTTATATTCATTGCAATTCCAATGTTTTGAAAATTTGGAACATTATCTTGCAGCTTATTTTTAATATTGGTGCTAATTTACTTCAGGTAACAGCTATTGGGAGACCTAGAGGAAAAATGTACTTAAAGCATGTGTATTGCTTTGTTTAATTACTTAAGTTCAGATTAAGAACGATAGAAAATCACATCGTAGAATAAATGTATAAACATAGCAAGTACACAATAAATATTTTATTTCTTATTTCTTTACTATTTTATTGAGAGATGTTCTGTACTTGTTTTTAGAATGCCTTACATCTCATTTTCAAGACATTAGCATACTTTTTATCTATTTCATGGTAAAAAAAAGATGACATTTTTAAAAGAAGTTCGTCTTCTACACAAAATATTTATTTGTCCTCAGTACATTTGAGTACCTTATTATTATTTTACATTTATTTGTCCTCAGTACCGAGCTAAAATCGCACTGTCACCTGCATGGTGCTCAAGGCCAACGACAGGCGTACTCTCTTGCCCATGCTACGATGAATTTTGTGGTTCTCGATGTGACTGACTACGTCAGACAGGTGGCATCAGAAAACAACAACAACAACATTTGCTATAAATAGAAAGTACATGGTAGTTTTTCCATTTTTTATGATTTTAATAATGTTTGATACTTGTATTAAGTGCTTTGTTAAATATTTTGCAAGAATTATAAGGGGTTACATCTAAAAACAGTTAAATCTTTTAAATCAGTTTTAATAGTATAGTACACAGCTTGCTTTTAATGCATTCTGAGGAAAAGGAGTAGAAAAAAGAGCATTTTCTTAGGTATGAGAGCTATCATATAATTAAAACTCTGATAGAATTAATAGCAGGAAAAATGTCCTAAAATATGACAATGTGATGAGAGAAATGACTCCACATGTTTTTCAAAATTATTTAAAATACCGTAAATATTTTACCGTATTTCCAAAGTTATTGTTTCTTTGTTTTAAAAATTCTATGACAAGCATACAGCTAAGGGTAGACAAAAAATCCTTGTAGAAGAAACATACCTTTAGTACAAATTTTAGATTTTTATTTGCATTAACTTTTGTATACTGAATTAAATAAAACTGCATTAGCGGATATCAAAAAAGTATTTCTTTTTACTTATTCAGTTTTCTTATTTTTCAATAGACGCATTCTAATAAAATATTCGTAAGTATTTCGTACAAAAAGTTTTCATTCAAAATTTTAATAAATAATTCTAAAACACCTCTATAGCAATCTTATTAATATATACACATAAAACTCCGTAGTCTGTACTAATAATTCTATTCATTACACCTCCAAATTTGTATATTCATATTTTTTAAGAGAATTTTTTAAATATCATACAAGTAGAAAATTTAAATCATACTGCACGTAGATATCTCTATATCTGTTCGAACATCCTTTTTTGTATACACAATACACCCCACACACAATCATATATATATATATATATATATATATATATATATATATAAAGATATATATATATATATATATATATATATATGTCAGGTTTGAAAAGTTTAGGGTCAAAATTAAGGAAGTAATAAATGAAAATAGAACGAACTCTTTACCATCGCGTAAGGATTTATGAGTAAACAAGCCTGTTAAAAGCGAGCAACGAGCGCTGACGAAGGCGAACGCATACTAGGAAGGACTTGGCTGGTGTCTCCTCGCTGCGATGTTGTATTTGGTAACACCCCGGTTGCGCGGCAAAAGGTCCGCCATGTTAGATTATATATGATGAAAGCGTAATAAAGGAATATCATTAAGATGATAGACTCCTCATTTTTACCAGCAGGCCTGGGGCCTGTCAAGAGCCGGCAGGATGAATTAACGAACCGAAAAATATGCCACGAAACCAAACGAATTAACGTCAACAATTTTTTTTCCAACGAGCGACTGCATTGAAAACGATACTACCATGGAGGACGACTCTTTCCGGCAGGGAGTCACCAGTCATCACATTCAAAGAACCCTTTTTTTCCTGAATTTGATCTTAATAAGTTTAGTAGTTTTAAAAAGCTTTCTTAGCTGTTTTGATCAACAATGTTTGGAATATCAAAAGACGAACAAAATGGAAGAAGCAAAAAATATTCCAGATATCTCACGGAGTTTATCTTAAATTTTGGTACGAAAACCATTTATTTGAAAAAGTCGTACCAAACAAGTAAAGAATTATTAATGACGGTGTTCGATGCGACGAAACAAGAGGATATTCGAAAATTTCAAAACCTAACATTAAACGATACTAAAGAATTAATTTCCTTTACGGAAAAAAACTTTCGTTGGGGAAGAAACTAAATTATGATGACAGTTCAATTGTGAGCATATGACATTATCGATTCCTTTTAGAATTTCAAAAGTTCCTAGTTATCAAGAAGATTTCGACACCCTGCGAATGGATCTCAACCATGCGACAATTAATCGCAGTAACACTGGACAGCGCAGACCGAAAACCGGTAGATACTGGAAGTTATACCCGATGGAATCACGCATACGGTAGTGTACACAGATGAACTGATCCACAGAACAGATTCCAGTCAAGAGGAAATCATGGACAGCCATCAATCGCGCATGATGAGATTCAGTGGGAGACAACAGAATCGACATAATCTTTACTCGCCCAGAAACGAAAATAAACCAGAGGCAAGGATGACAACTAATTATTGAGTCAATGGTATGTTCCAAGCACTTTGTACTCTAATTGACACAGGAAGCAATGTGTCATTAATTCCAATAAATTTATTAAACAATTAAAAACATTAAATTTAAAAATAGTAATGTAAAATAAATCACACTTGTGGGACTATTCAACCCAAAGGTATAATTAAAGTTTATATGAATATTGGATGTATATCTAAGCAAATAGATTTGTTTGTAATGATACTGAATTGCCTTATATTATTTTAGGACTTGAATATTTACATTTATTTAAGCTTGACATTAGTATTCCTTCCGTAACATGTGTATTTTTCTACCGTGGTAATTAAGTAATATTAAATTTGTAAATAAGTGTATTGGTGAGTTGAGAACATATCATGGGACATATTGTAAAACTCTTAATAATGATCAAAATATGAACTACTATAATGCAAATAATGAAGATAATATTAACGTTAAGAATAATAAAGGTTTAGATCAAGTACCGCAGATGTGCCCTGAAGCTGATCTGGAAAAAGATTGTTTAACCCAGCCATGGTTGTTGAGGACACAGTACCAAACAAACTAGTGAGCAAAGGGGAGATTTAACCCAACTTCTTTGACAAATTTCAAACCATATTTTCACAAAAATAAGTATGATGTAGGTTGTATCAATTTAGAGCCACAAAGAATTCATTTAATTTCAGACTTCCTATAAGTTTACGCCCTTATAGAAACAGTCAACAAGAATCTAAAGAAATACAAACACAGATAGAAGAATTGTTAAAAGCAGGGATTTATTAGATTCCTCTCTCATAGCCCATATGCTGCCCCTGTAACTTTAGCATACAAAAAAGGATGAAGGGAAAAGATCAAGATTATGTATCGATTATAGAAAACTAAATGAAATCACACGAAAAGATTCCACACCTGTACCTCTGATAGATTTTGTAATTGATAATTTAACTCATGCTAAATTTTTCTACGCTCGACTTAACAAGTGGTTATTGGCACATTAAAATTCATGAAAAGACGCAGAAAACTGGCTTTCACAACTAATTTTGACTCTATGAATGGTTAAGACTTCCATTTGGCTGAAAAATTCCCCAGCTGTTTTCCAAAGAACTATAAGACAAATTTTTACAAAAAATATCAAAGCTAACTTGCTTAAACTATTTGATGATATAATAATTTTCTCACATTGGAAGAGCATTTAACTCATTTAGATACAATATTTCAAATTTGTAAAAGAAAACATTAAACTTAAAAAATCAAGATGTCAGTTTGCACAGGAAAAAATAAAATTTTAGGATATGAAATAACACAAGGTCATTATTCCCCAAGTAATCAAATATTGAAACAATAAGAAAATTAAAGCACCACCTAAAGATGTGAAAGAACTCCAAAGATTTCTTGGTTCCATCAATGTTTATCAAAAATTTATTAAAGATTATGCAAAACTTAGAGTACCATTAAATAAATTACTTAAAAAAGATGCAATTTGGAATTGGTCACATGAATGTCAAGCTTATCAAAGTTAAAGAATTGTTTAATATCAAAACCTATACTTAAATTATACAACTCACAATATCCATGTCATGTGTTTTGTGACGCAAGTCAGGAATCAATAGGTGTAGTCTTGAAACAACAACACCCAGATGGAACACTTTACCCCATAGCTTATCACTCGAGACAATTACTTAAACATGAAAAAAATTATACAATTTCAGAAAGAGTGTTTAGCAATTATAGATGCATAAGATAAATTCCTGTTACCTACATGGATCCAAATTACAATACATACTGATCATGCTGCTTTACAATGGCTTAAAAAGTGTAAAACATTTAACTGGACGTTTATTTCGGTGGAGTTTAAAACTTTTCTCGAGGTATGAATATTCGATAGTTTATATAAAAAAGGTAAATTAAATGTTGAAGCAGACATGTTGTCCAGGAACTGCTTGTACCGTTATATATCACCCATTTGTCATTTTGTAAATACTGATGAAATTATTAAATACCAAAATTCAGAGAACATTAATGATCCAAAATATATAAAAATTAATGATGTATTAACAGTTAAGAAAAGAATTTAATTAAAATTGTAGTACCGTTATCTTTGAGAGAAAAATGAATTACAACTGCACATGAACAATTTGGTCACCCAGGTGTAAGATGTTAAAAATTAATTTCCCCAATTTACTACTGGAAAGACATTATATTAGACATTTCCAAATTTTGTTAAATGTTGTGAAACATGTCAAATGAATAAAAAGTCTACACAAAAAAGTATGGATTATTGCAAGAAGTTCCTGTAGCAGAAGAACCATTTGAAATGATTTCACTAGACACTGTAGGAGGATTTAATTATCATAATTCACAAAAGAAATACCTGCATATTGTTCTGGATCATGCTACCAGATATGCTTGGACATTTCCATCAAAAGTGTCACTTCTGAAACTTATACAAATTGCTTAAAACAATTTTTTCAATTCAATGCCCAAAACAACTTTTAAGTGATAGAAATGCTGCATTCACTTCATCTAAATTTAAGAAATTCTTAAAAACATCATAATATTAGACAATTACTAACTTCAGCAAATAGACCACAATGCAATGGAAAAAATGAAAGAGTTAATCAGACATTAGTAGCAAAATTAAGATGTAAAGTTAATTCAACTACAAAAACTCCTTGGACAAAATTATTAGAACAAGTTACATATGAATACAATAACTCGCCACATGATGTTACTGGCTTTCCACCTGCATATTAATGTTTGGAACTCGCCCTATGATTCGCCATTACCTAATCCAAGTAAAATTAAACTATCCACCTATACAACAAGCTAGACAAATTGCAGTAAACAGAACAATTAAGCATCATAAGATAAAATAAAACAAAGGTATGATAAACATTATGTTGATGCACAATTTAAAGCTGGAGATTTAATTCCTATATCAAAATTTCTCTCATACCCTAATTCAAGTAAACTTCAATCTCCTTATAATTAATCCTTTTAAAGTTGTCAGAAAAACTCTCAAATGTTACTTTATGAAATAGATAAAACCAAATCAATATACAGGAAAATTAACAGATATTGTTTATTCTACAAAGAATAAACCTTTTCATTCAAAATCCAATTTCCAATTATGCTAAATTCTTATTTATATTTGTTACTCTGAGTTTTGTTTTCAAACATTGGGGGGAAGAAGTGCAATGTAAATTTCAAAAGAAGTACATTGTAATTTTCAAAAGAAGTGCATTGTTATTTTATAAATAAATAATAAAAGTTGTGTTTAAAATTCTGAAATTGTAGACTCTGTTTAAGATTAGAAAATCAAAATTATATGTACTGAATTTGTATTGTACTTTATTCATAAATGAATACATTATTGAAGACTATTTTAAAAAACAAATAACTGAATTATGGACTGTATGAAAACATTGATGAGGGCAATTTTACGATACATTGTGTTATAATAAAATTTCATTGTGATTATTTGTGATAAGTATATTCTGAAAGTTAAAATATAGTATGTGATGTTATGAAGATTTAGTATGGAAGTATGTTTTTGAAATGAGTTGATTGAGGTGAGATTTAATAACAAACAAAAAAAAAAAGAACTGTGAGATAAACAATAATTGATGATGAACATTGAACTATGATTTTTCCAAGACAGGACTGTGCAAAATTACATTACATTGATTGAACTTTTACCTGTACTGATATATCTGAAATACCCTTATTTTTCTTTGCATTTTATATTTCTAGTGATATATTTGGATATAATGTTGATGTGTTTATTTTGATAAATTTCTGTGTTATAGTTATGTAATCTTTTTCTTTTGGGAGCTCCTAAAAATCATGTTGGATGTTAGTTACTCCACATGTATGTCTATTATGGATTATTTTATACTTCATGTTGCTGGTGTTAGTTACTGCATGTCTTTTTATGTATTTTTTTACCATTTATTCCTAAACTCATTTTGCTATTACTTATTTTATATCTATTCTTTTATGGAAATTACTTTACCATTATTCCTAAAATCTTGTTATTTACTTTATACCTATTCTTCTATGTATTTATGTACTCATTATTCCAACATCCAATACAATTTTGAAGTAATTTGTAACTTTTCAACATTTATCACTTTATTAACATTGTTTACTATTGGTGCACATTTAGTGAGAATTTCACTTCGATCTTATGTTATGTTGTTTCAGTACTATTATATTTTGAATGTCCTAATGTGAATGAATTTTATCTTTATGTTGTTTTTATTAACCTCATTATTATTATAGTCATAGTGGAAGTATTAGATGTGTGATATTTTTCAGAAAACAATTCTATGTAACACAAAGTTTTATACCAAATTTTTGATACTTTGTTATTCATTATTGCTATTTTTTGTACATGTCAGGATTCACCAGCCCACTCTTTTACACAATTATTATATCTTCTAGATTTTTATTTCATTTGGGGAATTTGATATAATTGAAATATAATTTTTTCCCTGGGGACTTGCCAGTCAGAATTGGCCAATCTGGCTGTGCCAGACTTCAGCGGAGGGGAAATTTGTCAGGTTTGAAAAGTTTAGGTTCAAAATTAAGGAAGTAATAAATGAAAATAGAGCGAACTCTTTACCATCGCGTAAGGATTTATGAGTAAACAAGCCTGTTAAAAGGAGCAACGAGCGCTGACGAAGGCGAACACATACTAGGAAGGACTTGGCTGGTGTCTCCTCGCTGCGATGTTGTATTTGGTAACACCCGGTTGCGCGGCAAAGGTCCGCCATGTTAGATTATATATGATGAAAGCGTAATAAAGGAATATTATGAAGATGATACCCTCCTCATTTTACCAGCAAGCCTGGGGCCTGTCATATATATATATATTATTTAGCTTGACTTTTTCATAATTTGACGTTGAGACTCCCAGTACTGACTGACAATGCCATCAGCCGGGTATTCATCTAGTCCAATGCATTGGAGCAGGTGGTCGTTATTCATTATGGCATAGCTGCAAAGTGGGTAGGCCTTTGTTAGCAGCCACGCCAAGCCAGTGGAGGTATACTCCCAAAAAGACATGGCGAAAGCGGGCAACAGCCTCGGCTCTCTCCAGGTGTCTCGGGACCGGGCCCACAGAGGCCTGGGTTTCTTATGGCTTTTCAAAACTCTTCGTTTTTTGGGTCATGGCAGTATATTTGTCAATGCATGTGAAGATGATGCTGTTTCCTCTTATGAGGGTCAAGAGACTTCCAGTGTTGTTGACTCGGCCCCGTGCTTGAGTTTTGGTCGGCTTTCATTGCCGGGGATCCCAACATGATTTGGGACCCATTTTAAGACCGCAGTCTAGCCATATGGGATGGCTATTTGTTGCATATTAAACAAATATTCATTTCTTAATAAATGTAGCTCTTTCACCTATGGTTCAAAATTTTCAATTTTTTGCACCTTGAATAAGTATACTTTGTATCAGTACATTTCGATAATAAAATCTGATCAATACTTATGTAACTGGATATGTTTCCAACTATCATAGTAGTGAATTATGGTCCCCCCTTTAAATTAAAATTTTGAAATCTTGCATCACGTTTTAGTAAGATGCATTTGCCCGATAGCTAGTTTAAGAAAATTAAAAAAAGCTTTTCTTTTTACATTCTTACTTTTGTAAAGTAATTGTTTAATTCATATGTTATATTAAATGATTGATTGAGATGATATATTAAAAAAGGCATGAAACGAGTTAGAATAAACCCCAGGATATTTAATATTTTGAACTTCAAAGTTTATGAAAAAGCAAAAAGAGTTATATCAGTTATAGTGTGTATAATCTTCTATCCCTTCAACTGTAATAGTTAGTTGCTTAAAAATTACTATATATTACTTAATATTTTAATTATGTTACTCTGTTTTAGATTCTCATTAGTTTTGTTGATACAATGATTATAAAGCAATTATCTTTATTTTTAATTAATTTTAATTTCAGATTTATTTGATATTTTTCTATCATCAATACGACTAAATGTGACATGCAGATTATTAGTAAGGAAGCAGCAATTTCGCACTTGAATATAAGGTAAAATTATAATAAATTTGTAGGCGAGTGACAAGTTTGCCTCTTCAGTTGGATAAGAGTATTTTTATACGCTTTAATTTTCTTAATTTTCTTAAATTCCTTAAATTCGAATCACATATGTTGATATCGTTCTGACGTACATTCTCTAGTGTATCATAGAGCTGCGGTAGAACAGTGGTCAAGGTACCGGATCACGGAAGGCATGTCATGAGTTCGAGCCCAGTACCACTGAAAACCGCCGTGTACGGCAGCAATGTACGTTAAATCTGTTTAGAGCTAAAACGTCCTCGGTGTGGTGTGGTAGTTATTAGAGGATGGTGCCAGCTCAGGTGTCATCCACGTCACTTGACCATATTTCAAAATTACGTGATCCGTCGCCAAAAGCCCTCGTGCAGCTAAACAGTGCGACGTTAATACTCACTCCTCACTATCTGTATCATTTTAACTTCCATTGAGGAAAAATACTTAAAATCTAAATTATTTTGCTTTGCAAATTCACAGATCTCTTTTGAAAATTTTTAAAATAGGAATTCAGAGTTTTAAAAATTTTACACTCAGTTTTTCATTAATTTCATGTAAAATGTATTATTGAAATATTTCTAGATTAGCATATTAGCATATATACTTTGAAAGTAACCGTATTATAATTACTGGAATGAGAGAGATATTTATTAACATTATTTCATTCGCAATTTTTTCATACTTATATTTAAAAATCATTTTTCAAAATGAAATTATAGTTTCTATTTCTTACTAGCAGCAAACGCAACAAATAAGTATCTTAAACATTCCATAAAACATGTTTCACATGCTATTTCTGCTCTCTTTTTTTTTAAAAAAAAAAATTGAGATTGAGCTCACAAGAGCTTTATCCAAGATAACAAGGGCACAAACTATAACGCATAACATTTATGATACCATTAGAATAGTCAAGGTCACGGGCTTGTAGCTGTTAGTGCCATGAGTTCAAGCATAGCTCCCCTCTGGAAGACCCACCGTGCAGAGGTTCCAGTGCGTGTGTTAAATATGACGAGGATTTGAATCTCTTTAAAAGTTTTATCTGGATAATCTTTCTACGTCATTTATTGATTTATTCCGTTTATATGAATATAATAATATCTTTTTTTTTATTTCAGCCTATTGTTATATAATTTGAATAATATATCAAAATTTTCAAATAAATTATTATATGCTACTTTAAATTAACTAATACAAACTCATGGATCATGAGATTTAGTTCATCCCTTTTAAGCGTATTTAATACTCATTTTTACTCAGAATTACCAATCTGCTGCTTAAAATGTGTCAAATTTGAAAAAAACAAAATGAATTTGAAAACTACGTCACATTCATTTCAGTTACACATACTGCAAATCAAATAGAAAATCAACAAAACCCTCTTATAGAAAACAAATAAATAATTAATTTGGAAAACTTAGGTGGCGCGATGAAGTGAATTAAAGGAAACAAGCTGCAACACTAAGCTTTGCATCAATTTGTCGGAAATTACCTGAATGAAGAAATATTAATAGAAAAAACCATACACACATACCCAGAGATGTAAAATGTCCACAACCTGTTATGCAAAAATATAATATAAAATAGGTGAAGCAGAGGGGTTGAGGTATACCCTTCTAGAACAACAAAATAATATAGAAACACAGTTACGATCAACTTAACCCGTTTGTAATAAGAGATTTTGAAAACATTTTACTTTTGTTGATGCCAGATGCTAATGCTGGGAAGTAACCCAGCAGCAAAACGTTTGCTATCTTTAAACATAACTGTGCTTTTGTGAGGTTAAGTGAATAATATTTGGAACTTGAATTAATGGATTAATGTAATTTTGTATGGAAATTATAAAGCACTTATAGATGTTTTTTCTTATCTATTTACTATATTCTTAGGTTACAACAAAAATATTATTTTCAATTTATGAAGATGCATTTTGAATGCTTGCAAATTTTATCATGAATTATCTGTGTAAGTTACGAGGCCAGAGAGGCTCAGGTCTCTCTCTCTCGGGCACTTAGATGTGGTGAAAGGGAAGCACAAACACTCGACATGATCCAATAAATTTATTTATTTACCACACAAAAAGAAACTCCAGACACAATTTCAACTAATAATAGTAAGAGAATGCCTCAGTGTTATCCGCGTATGGATCAACGATGGAAAATACGAATGATTAGGAGATATCAAACTTGATACTACCCCACGCATCAAAACCTATCATCCAATTTAATATAATATCAAATCAATTCTAGCGAACAATTGTCACTTTAAAGTTTCCTCTCCTAATAAGATGCTACCACTAAAATTGTAATATTATACCTTCAGTAACAGTTTCACCTGACTCGAGTATATCTTCTCTCCTTCTCCTCCTCAATCTGCAAGTTTCAACAGTATACGGTTATAGTAAGTTAATTTAAATATATCACGAATCTCTGGAAGAAAGTTAGCTGGAAATAACGCGCAAATTCCTCAAATGGATAGTCCAAAGTTTCAGACCAGAATCATACTTGTTACGGTCTAACCTATTATCGATATGTGTACAAAAGTAAGGAGCCAGTAAAAACTTCAACTATGATTTGTCCTCGAAAGAGTAAAAATTGAAAAAGGAAACAATATATATATATAATTTAATTTATTGAAAATGATAGCTTTTCATTTTTATACTAATTGGCACCTCCTATTTATCAATCATTCTATAGAAAGGTTTCAAATTGTATGTTGTTTATGGATCATCCATCATTTTGAATCCTTTCGTAAATGTGTATTTCCCGCACGTAATATATTTACTAATTGTAAAATTATCTTCAACTTCTATCATCATGAAAAATGTATAATATATATATATATATATATATATATATATATATAAACTAAGAAACACAATTAAAATATAAAATTAAGAACTGATATTGATTATTTATTTATTTTTTATGAATGGTTGAAATGCACCATTGTTCAATTTCTGAGTATTCGCTATTGACTCTAATAGCTTTAATATTAAAAACAAAATTAATTTTACCACCCTATGATGATTATTTACTGAAAAATAAACGATTACTGTTCTTAGGAAAGTTTGTGATAAAAATTATAGCTTCATTGAGTACTTTCTGTGCCCAGAATAATGTTTTAATTGGAGGTTGATATAGAAAAACTTTTGGTCCGTAATTTCTTTAGAGTTTCTTAATGATAATTTTCAACATCATTTAGAATACCATGAAAGTTCAGGGCGGTCAATCTTAATCTGTTTTGAAAAAGTTTTAGTTTCCATAGTTTTTGTATGTTTTTTTTTTTTGTTAAGTTTATTTAAAATGGGAGCCATGTAAAAATTGACTGGTGTTGGCGATGGGGTCGTGAAGTCATAATTGTCAAGTTTATATTTTCTGCGTATAAAACACTTATCCTTTGGAGTTCCTGTGTGAATACATTGCTATTGTATAAGGAGGCAAGATAAAAAATTGCGATTTGAAAATTGGGTCACCAAATATTGGAAGCTTAAGAAGCTTTGAGTTAGTATGTTTTTTGTAGTGGTTATAAATAAAAGCAGTGGAAGAGTATGATCACACAAATTAGTATAAATGCTAACTCTTCTTTACCTCAGCATACTTTTATAATCTTTGACCTGGACATTTTGGTAACAAAATATTGCGATTAGTATAAATACTTTAAATCAGAGATCCCATAATTGATTAGCAAGTATATTTCAATAACATACGAGTGTAGTTAGAAAGCTATTTGGATAATTATGAATTACCCGTAGATAGCACTAAAGTTTCTTTATATACTTCAGTAGCATTGAAAAAGAAAAAAAAAATGTATTAAACTCACCTTATAATTTATGTGCTTATAAAGTTTTAATCAGCAATAACTGATTGCATCCCTGCTGAACACTTCTTGCGGAAATCTTTCTGCAATAAAACTCTAATTTCTGCTCTACGTGTACCAGCTCTTAGTACAAGTTTTTATATAATTACTAGTTAGAAATATTTTTAACCAAGCACTCTGAAAGAGTTGTTAAATGTCAAGACAAGAAAACCTTAATTCTAAGTCGGAGATATTCTAAATTCATATTAAATATGAAATTTTGCAGAAATATTAATGCTCGTGACCAGATGGCAAAATTGCTTCTAATCTGGTCTCAAGCATTTTTAATGGTTGAATAAAATACTTACATATATTTTTAAGAAAATTTTGCCTAAACATATTTCATTATTGAGAACAAAAATGTTTGCTGCAATATATATTTTCAGTGGCACAAGGGCTAGAACATGGCGTGCAAGTATCACACAAGAACAATGATGCACAATGATAAAAAAAGAAGAAACATTTACTGTTAGAAACAGGGTCAATTATAATGGGAACAAAAGTAAAAAGTTGAAACTTTAAACAACAAGAACAAGAACAAAAGAGATGTAATCTTTACAGGGAGTTTGCTACGGTACAGCACTGTTGAGGTCGTTGTTAAGGCCAGATCTCTCATTTGAAAGGATGTGTAAGGACAACATTGGGGTGCTTGTTATCTGGAGCCTTGATAGATCACTGCAGGTGTGAGTCCTCGGCTAATATGTGTTATAATTGAAGCGAAATTGGTTCTACTTATTTTTCTCAAAGCCCTTAATCTTTTGTAAAAACTGATTATAGTATTTATCAAAGAAACTGATCTACTTGTGTATGGGGGTGTATATAT
>BMAU01004901.1:0-63208 GCA_019973935.1 Trichonephila clavipes | reverse complement strand
CCAATACTCAAAATTGTATAAATACACTATCTTGTGTAAATAATTAAATTAAAAGCTCTCTTATCCGAAAATAGAAGAAAAATTATATGAACTAAATTTCAATACAAAATAAAAATTCAAAACGATCTCACCCGCTCGAATCCGCTTGAAAAGTCAAAAGTATTTAATATTATTAGCACACTTTCACTCAATCTACTCCCCGAATATCCGATGGTATGATGGTGCTATTATTGTCACACATGCTGTGCAGTTGTAGTTAAACAGGAGTTAAGAGCTCAGAATCGTGCGTCAGTACTCTACGACGCTCTAGCTCGTTCCTCCTAAAAATCCTCAGACCAGCATTTTGCATTTGTACTAATATTTTCTACTATCTTGACTAGTTATACATAGTTTTTATAGCTATTAGTGTGTATATATATAATGTGTGTGTGTAGTTTTAAATTTCGTTTACTGGATACGGTATTTCAAAAGGCGCAATCTAGCTGCTACGACAGCAATTAATCTGTAACATCTGCAACGATATAGGGATGAATCACTTCCCTCCATTTTGAGTGGCCGCGGTAGCAGAGTTGGCATTTCTCGAAATAGTGGTTGGCACCATCACGTTACGGGATCAAGATCTAGGCTCACTGAAGATCCAACCTGCATAGGAGTTAATCCACGTTATAAATCTGCAGAGGCTCAAAGTCCTTTCCTTGGCAGGGTTTGGAAGTGGGATGCCAACTAAGTTTCGTTCTCGTCACTTGACCTAATTTAAAATTACGTAATCCGATACCAATAGCCCCTTTATAGTTTCACAACACGACAATATAATCAAACTCCCTCCCACCATTTTGAAAACCTGTCGTTGTAAGACAATAAATATTTGCTTCTAGAGGGAAACATGTACTTTGAGATCCACGGGGATTTTTCAAAACATATTTTTAATGAGATTCTTCTTTTCACCCACTTTGATGGCAATATGTCGATTGATTTTAATTTTTTACTCAGGAATGCAAGTTTGTTTGCATCTTTCAAATAATGTTTGAAATTCTTAGATTTGCTTTAATACAATTGGCGAAATGTATAACTATTGGATAGAGCCTATTAAATATACATACGTGTAAATGAACAGGATCACATTTTAAATTGAAAGAGGTAGGGAAATGTAAACTGTTAAATTCACCCTATTACTTTTTAATCACTTATTTTATCCTATTCTGTCGTCACTTCATGAAATCGTGATATCTTATCAGCAACAATATTATTTTCACCTTTAATGTTTTGACTAGTTTTCAAAATTTGTAGAGTTGTAGAAATCCACAGGATTGTCAAAGTGATGTGCCTTTCAAGTTTTTTCGAGAACTAACAATCAATAGATTTTTTCCTCTTGCAAAGACAAGATATTTATTGTTCTTCATTATATTTTAAATAGAAGATTGCATTATTGTATGTGTCTAACAGTTATATGTTGTAAGTAATATAATTTCTTTCGCATTCATTGGATAGATATGAAAAAAATGTATGAATTCTTCAAATTATCATTTCAAATCTTTGAAAAACATTTTTAATACACAAAAAAATACAGCATCTGTGTGCAAAGAATCTGGAAATCAAAAATACAGTAATATGTTTTATAATAAACACTAAATCTTTTATTTAGCTTTATTTTTTACTTTAATATTTTAAAGGCACCTAAAATAGGAGAAGATTAGGAAACGAATATCTAAGGTAATAAAAAAAAAATTACTTAAAACGATTTGTGTAGTCAAATATTTAAATAATTGAATTTCCTAGAAAGAGGCTAATTTCTCTCTTCTATAATTAAAAACAATTTAAGTCTATATTTCAGTTACTTTATTTTGTGCTGCTTTTTTTGTAATTACTCTAAGATCTCACTTAAATATAGAAAAAAGAATCGATTTTTAAAAAATACAAGAAAAACACTTTGGAAATGTTAGTGACTATTTTTGAGTCGATAGTCCTATCCAAGTCCAGTATCATGGAAAAGAAGTCATGAACCACACTTTTGTCATCCAGTTATAAGTTTGAAACGTTACACTAATGAATATTTATCTTGTAGAAGCCCTGAAGCATTATATCTATAAAAACAGAAATACATGTTTTGTGGGGCCTAGGATCGCTAAAATATGGCCACGGCAGGCTAATCATTACGGTCGAACTCGATATCTCTGTTAAAAAAAATCAGATTTCCTGAGTTGGCATGTGGCTCTAAAAGCCTGGTGGTATTCTTTTTTAATTTTTTTTAATGATAGAATTCAACAAAGACATTCAAATTCAATAAATTCACAACTTTTATCTTTGTGTAAACTGAAAAACTATCTTATAGTTATTCTCCTTATTAAAAACGTTGCAACGATAACAATACTCTATTTATGTTTGAAATCTATTTATGTAACAAATTCCATTTTATGAAATTCCGTCAGAAAATTATTGAATAATTTGGTGCAATTCATACATTTTTGAAACGCCTAAGTTAAAAATCTTGATTTTTAAGCAGCCTATTAAAGAATAAATTTTTTATTTAATCTTAGTTGAATTTGAATATAAAAATTTATTTTTTTTATGAATATAATATTGCATGCAAAAAAATACATATTTTCCAAATATTCCATTGTTATGAAAACTGCAATAATATCAATAATTTTTTTGCATATATGTAGCTAAGATTTCTATATCTTTGCTGAAATAAAATTTTATAGAAAGATAAATTGGAATTGCTTTTGTCATAGCTTTTTATACAAGATTAGAAGACATTTAACAAAAATTGATAACCACCAAATGAAAATGTGAATTTTTTAAGACTTTTACTGTGTATATACTTTGTTAGAAATTGTTCTTTCAAAGTTTTTGGATATATAACTCATTTTATAAAGTTAATTAAATTTCTTCATTCAGAACTATATAGGTTTAAATTTGTTATTCTCTTCTAATGCTGATAAACGAGATACTTTGATGAAGATTTATTTTAGTAAATTTCCAAATAATAAAAAATGTTTCAAATGACTTTCAGATACTTAGTGCGGTGGTATTCATTTACGAATCCTATAAGAAAACCCTCTGCAGTGTTTGGATCCACCTTCTACATGATCACAAGCTTTTCACCAAGTCGTCGTGCCCTTACAACCTCAGTGATAAAACATTTCATGAGAAATGACTGCTGAACGTTCCGGAGGAGACACAGAGTTTGTATGTGATATGTGTCACAGAACATTTCAATTTCGCAGACACTACTTAAAACACATGCAAGAGCATACAGAAAACCTTTTACACGAATGTTTCGAATGTGCGTCAGCCTTCAATTCCAATATTCAGTACTTCGACCATCTCAGAACTCATGTTCAAGAATCCAATTTAAAGTGTTTGTATTGCAATGATTATTTCAGATCACCTGAGGCTCGTAGGCTACACGAAAATCAACACACAAGAGGAAATCGTTTTATTTGCGAAACGTGCCATAGCAAATTTCAGACCAAAAAGTTGCTACAACAACATCTACTGTTACATGGGTCTGAAAAATCTATTAATTCTCCAGTGTGCAATAGAGGATTCCCACAGAAAAAGGCGGAAGAAACAACTACGCATCACCACGATGGGAAGAAACAATTCAACTGCCATATTTGTGGGAAATTCTTTGGTAACAAATCTAAACTTAAAAAACATCAAGAGACACACAGCAATGATAAACCCCATTCCTGTCCATTTTGTGATAAAAAATTTAAAACAAAAAAATATAAAAGCACACCTACTTATACATACAGGAAAAAACAACATACATGTGATAAATGTAAAAAAGCATTTTCTCGATTAGATCATTTGAGAATACACTACAGGTCTCATACGAGGGAAAAACCCTATAAATGTGAAATATGCGGCAAAATGTTTTCTCAAATATCAAATCTTATTAAACATAAGAAACTTCATTCGGGAGACAAGCCACATGTTTGTGAAATTTGCGGAAGAAAATTTACACAAAAAGCAAATTTGGAGACGCATAAGAAACTTCATTCGGGAGACAAGCCTCATGTTTGTAAAATTTGCGGAAAAAAATTTACGCAAAAAGGAAATTTGGAGACGCATAAGAAACTTCATTTGGGAGACAAGCCTCATGTTTGTAAAATTTGCGGAAAAAAATTTACACGAAAAGGAAATTTGCAGGCGCATCTTCGTATTCATACAGGAGCAGAACCCATTTAGTGCGAGTTTTGCAGAAAATGTTTTAATAACCCTGGAAATAGGGACAGACATGTTCAAAATAAACACAAAAATCTTCATTAAATTAAATGTATCGAAGTAAAAAAACGACTTTTTCACATCAACATATATCATGGATAGGTCGATATTAAACTGCAGAGAAATTTTTATAAAAACTAGGATGGCCATGTATTTTTGAATTATCACATGTTTCCAATCATTGTTTTATAATATTAAGGTTAATTGTACCATTTTTTAGTACAAAGTATGTGTTGTAAATAATTGTTAGTTTTTAATGAACATTGTGTGTAGTATTAGATTACATTCTTTTACAAATATTAAGCTAAAAAATTAATTAATTAATGTGATTATGTGCTCTGTATATGAATAATGTTTTATTAAACACTAAAAGACATATTCAAATTTTTCTGAATATTTTGTAGCAATAATGACAAACTATTCTCAATAAAAAATTTGAACTTACCAAAAACTGTCTTTTTGAATTTTTTAACAAATCTTTGGTATTCCTTAAGAAATATAAAGAAATCAATATTTTTTATTTTTAACCATATCTTATAAAATACTAAAGTCAGGATAATATAGATAATTTAAAACAACATATCTTAGACAAAAACGTAATACTTTGCAAAATATCACTACAATTTTTTTTTTACTTATACTTCATAGATTTAAAAGAAATCGCAATTTTATATTTTATTTACAACTTATATTTATTTCTCTGAGAATCAAAATAATTTTTTTTTCTTGTTCATTCATTGGATATATTAAATGTTGAAGATTTTAAGCACATAAAAAATATATTTTAACCGGAAACATTTGTATTTTGTGGATATTCTGTGCAATAGAAAATTTTTTCCCTGAGAAATTTAATTAAGTATTTAACAAAAATATATATTTATTGGAATATTTACATGTTCTACATTATATGGTACAATTATTTTTCAAAATTTTGTTCTCACACATCGGAAATATTTCAATTAAGTCGATATTATCAAATTTCATATCGTTAGAATATATGTCCCGTTTTAGGAATTTTACCCTTATCAACAACGGTTACAGTTTCATAATACTTTTTACTAGATTGTAAGGGTAATGATTAGATTTGTTTTTTATCATCGATAACAATATCTGATAGAACTTTTCGTACCCTTCAGGGGATATTGGTCAGTTGAGATCTAAAATTGAATTCAACTGCTCCTTAATATTTTTTTCAATTTTTTTTTCTTGGGTTGATTGATTGAATATTACCATCGCACTGTTTAGCTACACAAGGGCTTTTGGCGACAGACTACGTAATTTTGAACCATGGTCAAGTGACATGGACGACTCCTGAGCTGGCACCTCCCTCTCCTGACTACCACAGCACATCAACGGGAGGACGTTTCAGCTCTCGACAGATTTAACGTGCATTGCTGCCCTACAGGACGGGTCTTTAGTGGCACTGGATTCGAACTAGTGACAAGTCAAGCCACGATCCAATACCTATACCACTCGGCTACCGCGGCCACTTTTTTCCTTGAGATATTTTATTAAGTAATACTAGCTGCATGGCCCGGCGTTGCACGGGCTTTCTCTACTTTTATAAATTTTCCTTTCTCTTCATAAAATCAGCACTTCCATTATTCTTTTTCGAAACTACTTTGACTTGTTTCTTTCCCCTCCGCTTAAGCCTAGGCTTTACCGAGAGTGTGTAACTTATTTTCCTCTTTTCTTCATGACGTCAGCATTCTTTTGCGGGTGTGTGCGCGTACCATGCAAGTGATTTCTATAATGATGTCATTAAAATTCCCTTTTTCAAAAATTTTTTAACTTCTTTCCTCTTAAATTACCACCTGCTTCGAACGGACATTTTTGAATGTATAAGATATTGTCATGGAAATTCCCCTTCTCCTCTAGCTGTTAGCACTTCCTATTGTGTGTGCATGATTTCTATATTAACATCATTACAATTCCCTTTTTCGAAATTTCTTCCACAGCTTTCCATTGTCAGACACATTTCTTTTATCTCTCTAGAGCCCGGCATCACAGTGGCTTTTTTGAGTGTAGAACTATCCCCCCCCATTATTTATAAATGATGAATTAAAAAAATCTTACAGATTGCTATTGAAATGATTTTTTTTTCAGATCGTTTGAATGTTTGATTAAACATATGTAAGCATAAAAAAACAATATATAGGGTGAAAGGCCTATATTCCTAGTTTACATTCACTAAAAAAGCATTCAAAAACAAAAGAATACTGTCTGATAAAAATATTTTAGAATTTTATTACAATTTTGTAGTTTTTCATTCCACTGTGTTTAGTAAATCATTTAAACATGTATCTGGACAAAAAAAAGTATATAATACAAAACTAACATATTCATTATTTTAACAATAATTATTTTCTTAGAGCTTAAAATAATAAAAGGGGTTTAGTATTTTCATTTACTCAATCAATCATTATAAAACAATAATTTCCTTTTCAGGTTTTGAAATAAAAAAACATTAAAAATGTTCATTCAGCAATTAGTTGTGTCATATCGTTATATTAAAAAATAACTGTAAAAGAAAAATCTTGTTAAGAGTTATTTAATATTTAAAAAGATTGCAAAATAATTAAATCAATATATAAGATATATATTACTTTTATTATATTAATTATAAAATATTTTTTCTATATTTGGTATCAAATTAAATAATAATTTAACAAAACCAAATATTTCAATGTAAGTGAAAAAATTAGCAAGCTATAAAGTAAACAGAAATGAATGAATGTAAATAGAAATAAATATTATATCAGAAAAGTAATAGCAGAATTAAGTTTCTGCTATTGAACTATGGGTGAAATAACCTGAAATAGATAAACCGAAAGAAAAATTAATGATAATAAACTGATTAACAAAATATCATAAATAAGAAGTATTAGGAAGCCATCAACAGGAAAAATATTAAATAAGTATTACATGAGGAATGGTGTAATACTATCTAACATATCTGTAATATACTTAATTTAAAGTATTAGTTAGAATTCAATACTAAAAAAATTAAGTTAGTATGAACTAAAATAAAAAATCTATTTAAAAAAATAGGTCCCTGTTGAAATAATCTAAAATCCACAACAGTACTGAATGATACAAACAATAAAACATGTTGCTAAAAAATGAATTATTCAAACATTGAATTAGCTGATGAAGGAAGAATAGCAAAAATCTTTATTTTCAACGACAGAAAATATTATAGCAATGTATTGATATGTAAAAAAGGTATACAATGCATATCTACAACTAGCTAAAAACTACATGAAGAAGTTGACTACAGAAGAAGACAACATAGTAAGAAGGAACATTAAGCAATGATGCCACAAACAGTTTTGAACAACAACTAAATAACAGAAATTCTTACGTACCATAAAATCCGGCGTATAACGCCCACTTTCAGCATAAAAAATCAAATTGAAATTTAGGGGTTCAAGAGCTTTAAAAATAAAAAAAGATGAGTATAGAAAAAATTTTGACTTCTAGAAATATCGAAATACTGTTTATTTAAAAGAAATGACACTCATTATGAACTTAAAGAGTTGTAATTCTATATAGATGTATACTATTTTTTTCTATACCTTGGAATAATACCTCAAATAAATTACTTCAAAACATGAGAGCATATCATACGTACATTTCAGGTCTCTTCGTACAAAAGAGGTCGTGTGTTATTGTATGGCGAGCATAACAAACATTAAAAAATGCAGCTCAAAAGTATAGGTGAGCATTATACGCCCGATTTCATCATAATTTGATATTTTTCTTTGCACTGTTTTTTTAGCATCAAATTGTTCGATATCGTCCCTTTATTTCATTCATTTCACCATTGGAATGCGAGTCTATATAAATAACTACGCAAAAACTTTCATGATATTCAACATTGAAGGAAGAAAATGAAGGCAGAAAAACAATCTTTTTTTTTCAACCAAAGAAATGTACATTCATAAAATCTTTAAAAATATATATGAAGAACAGATTATGAAGGAAAGTTAAATCATAATGCAACATGACAAAAATTGCATTAACTCTGAATTTTAAAGTGCAAAAAAAGAATTACTTTTTAGAGCATTCAATCCCATCCGTAGTCTGATTTTGATGAAATTACCATAAACTGCTCAGAAAATCTTAGACGTAAATAAAAATTCGCATTAGCATTTGTATTCTTACCTATTAGCATCACTGCATTTAAATTGGCACCAGGCGAACTGTGCTATTTCTCACCAAAATCTTACAAATCTCTTTTGTTTCGTATAAAAATCTTTATTGTTTTGATAATCTAGGAATGATTCGTGTGGCGCTAATTTGGTTGTGGTGACACTAATAGGTTAATACCTAAAAATCTAACTTAAATCAGGATATCTACAATCTTATAATCCCAATAAGTTTTGCATTGAGTTCCATTTTCTTTTTGTTATCATAATATTATAATTGCAAAAGTTTGTATGTATGGATGTTTGTTACTCTTTCATGCAAAAACAACTGAACGGATTTTAATGAAACTTTACAATAATATAGCTTATACAACAATATAATTTTTTCTTGTTTATTGTAGCTTTAATTATATGATACCGTGACTCAAGATTTTAAGTCAAAAAATGATTTGGGAAGCTATTAGTAAACAGAAGCTTAGATAATGTGGTACTTATGTATTAGCATCATCACACCAAAATTGGTGCCATGCGAATAACACCTTGATACCAAAGCAACAACGATTCTAACATATTTTATATAAAATCAGTCAGATTTTGGCGGAAAATGGTAGAATTCATGAGGCGTCAATTTGTCTGCGGTGACGATTATACGTAAATACTGATAATAATTACTTATCCTTTAGCACAAATATCAGTGGATTATTTTAGACAATGAAATTCACTTCTTATCTGCTTTTATTCTTACGTTCAAAAATAATGATAATCTGTTACAAAAAACTTTATTGCTTTTCTTTGATCAACGACAAATTCTAAATCTTGCTTAGTGTAACAATAAAGTTGAAAATGCTAGCTAGCAATATAACAAAAAGAGAATATAGTAATAAATACATTTTTCTACACACATTTTTTTAATGATTTTATTATGCAGGTTTGGTAGTAACAAATTGATCCTTATACCAAAATAAATACATTTATCATTTCTGGACTATAATAATGAAATTTAGTTAGCATGTTTCTTTTCTTGAATTGAAATCTGCTAAGAATGCTCCGGAGGAATTGATGTTAAAAATCCCGTTTGGACTCTATTAGATTTTAGACTTGAAATTTAGCACATATGTTTATTTTACGAAGTAGAGATCCATTTAAAGTTGCTTTTGTGGAAATTCAATTGATTATTGGTTTAGGCGAGCACAAAAAATCTTTCTACTTCTATTTTAGATATTATTAGGAATTCTTAATTCTGACCTTTTTATATCAAGAGGCGAGAGTTACAGCTATAAAAATATTTTTCAATACAATCAAATTCTTAATGCTAGATATCAACAATTTATGAATATGTAAACAGTATTTATTTATACAGCATCATGAAATACACAATGAAGCGGGTGGATAATGGCTAGTCAGCTATAATTTTGTACTATTTTGCAACTGATGAAACATGGAATTAGCAAATAAAAGAACAATAAGCTTTTCCAGACCAAATTGTCACGCTATTAGTTGGAAGTAGGTAAGACGTAACACTGAAGTGTACCGATATTCGGGCAATGATATAATTTAAAGCATTACTTACTTTGGGGCTTACTACCTTGATATCAAAATCAGATAAATTGTAGTCCAATCACAACCCTAGATGGATAATACAAAAAAAAAAAAACATGTAAAAAAAATCTCGTTCGTTAAAAAAAATTTAACTTAAATCGCACAATATTGGCAATCTGTTAATCCCAATTAGTTTTAATTGTCGTTTCTTTCAGTTACATTTTTCTACTTTTTTGTTACAATGGAATTTGACAATAGAGGAAAAGGGTACTTACGTATCGGCGTTACCTCAACAAGATTTGCGATATCAAAACAATAGATTCTTACGTGCTTTATATGAAAAAGAAAAAAAATCAGTCACATTTTTGTGAAAAAAAAGTGCCACTTTGGCTGCGGTGATAAAAATACGGATGGAATGGAAGGAAATGTTGATACTTTCGTTTTATCGCACCCCAATGTGAACATTCAAAATAACTTTCCAAGTTAGCAGCTTTGATCTAAGCTTAGAATAAACTTGTGTTTGCAAATATCTTTATTAAAGTTAAAATTTTTTTAAGGGATTAATTTTTAAGTTAAAATTTCCAAATTTTACTCATCGGTAACTTCTTTTTTTATTATAAAAAATGTACTGCGTTAATGAATTCTTGAAAAAAGGGTTCTATTTCAGCAATAAACTGTTTTTCCAATAGTTTAATTTATCACTATATTCTCTTTTTGTTATCCTGCTAGCTAGGATTTTCAACTTTATTGTTCAGAACCAACAGTACTGAATGAAACAAATAATAAACCGTGTTGCTCAAAAATTAATTGAGACAATACTTTTTTGCAATACTTCTATTAAAAATTATAATTTTATTGCAAAGAGTAAATTAATGAGTACATACAATGATAAATGGCTATAATGATATAATGAAATATATATATATATATATATATATATATATATATGGACAGTATAACATAAAATAAAAATAAATATAAAAGTAACCTTACACATAGTAGAAATTATAATATCAATTCAAACCAAATAGCTACTTTAAAATAGATAAATTAAGGTCTGATTTTGATGAAACTACCATAAGCAGCTCAGAAAAAGAAAAAATCAAGAAATTTATAAGTAAATAGAAATTCTAACATAAATGACACACACCATTGACAATCTGTTAATTCCAATCAGTTTGAATTGAGTGTCATTTTCTTTTAGTTTTATTTTTCTTCTTTTCTTTTACAATTGAAAAACATGGAATTTTTTTTTTTGCCAATAAAGGAAAAAGCACTTACGTATTGGCTTCACTGTAGCAAAATTTGCACCACAATATCAATAGATTCTTATGTGTTTTATAAGAGAAAAAACAGTCAAATTTTGGTGAAAAATGTGCCACTTTGGCTGCGGTTAATATGTAAGTATCAGGAAAAGTACTATTTTTTTTCTCTTTTTCAATCGGTAAAAAATGTCATTACTTACATTTTATCGCACCAATGCCAACGTTCAAAATTTTGCATGTGTTGTACGTGCTAAATTGTGGCAACCATGTGCTTCGTTTCATGTAATGTCGACAATAGGTTGGAATAATATGTAAGAACCGAAATGTCATAGGAAGTTTTGGTACTTATGTATAGTTAGTTGCCAACTCTATTAATAATTCGCCAAGTTAGCAACTGCCATTTCCTATGTGTCGTCCATGCAGAATTGGCAACAGTGTGCTTCGTTTCATATAGTGCCGCCAATAGGCTGCGATAATACATAAGTATTTATTTTTTTGACCAAATGGTCATGATATACAGTTGGAAGTAGGCCAGAAGTACTGCTGAAATGTACCAATATTTAGGTGATAACTTAGTTTTAAGCTTCAACTTATTAATGAGCTGGGTACAGATGGATTGTACCCTAAGTATGCTAATACATAAGTACTACTTAATCTAAGCTGCTGTTTACAAAAAGCTTCACAAATAATTTTTTAGCTTATTGGCACCTCACGAACCGCGTCATTATCCGACAAAATCTGACCGATTTTATATAAAATATGTTAGAATCTTTGTTGTTTTGGTATCAAGGTGTGATTAGCGTGTGATCAATTTTGCTGTGGGGTGATGCTACAACATAAGTACCTCATTATCCAAGCTTCTGTTTACAAAAAACTTCACAAATAATTTTTTAACGAAAAAACTGACTTTTGAGTAACGTTATCACATAATTATAAGCAAGAAAATTACAGTTCAGAAAGTAAACGAACATAAAACTATGGGACACTAAAATAGAAATTATTGCATTAATTTAAATCAAAGGGTTATCTAAAAAAGAAAAATTAAGCCTTAATTTTGAAGGAAAATTTTAAATATAAAAAATTTAAACATTAATAAAATAAACAAATAAATATGAAGTAACCTAGAATATAGTAGAAATTATAACATTAATTAAATTACATCCTTTTTTAAATTAAGTTAAAGGATAAAATGCGTTGAACGTAAAAATGGTTCGGAATATTTTCAAATGGATAAGTAAAACAAATGAGACTGTTGCTAAAATAACTAACTAAAAACCCAGTTGTTGAAAAGAAAATGGAAAAATCGTTTAAAAATTTAATTTTAAGAAATCTAAAGCGAATTTCGAAAAAAACTTCTTCTTAGTGCACATCATCAGGACCTAGAATAATTATGTGCCAAGTTTCATACTTCTGGGTTGCTTAGTTTGGGCTGTAGAGGTGAAACACACACGCTTAATATTTACTTTGTTAATATAGATTAACATAGATTTGCTGTAATAAAAATGAATTTTTATTGTTTTTGAGTAACCACATAAGTTTGGCTTAAAGAAATATTTTTTTAGGTTTTTACAATGTTTTAAATGATATTTCTTGCTTAAAAACAAGTATATCTAATTCGGCTTATAAAATTCATGCATCAATTATTTATTTTGCCTAGAATTTTTAAAATGTAAATTCTCGAATAGTAAGGCATTATTTTTCGGCGTTTTTAAAATTTAATTACAGCTTTTCAGAAAGGAAAAACATAAGTTTGTTTAAATAAAATATTACATAAGTGTATATATATTTTTGCATTTCTAAATTGAATTAATTAAGAATATTTTGAACACAACTTCTTTTATCGGTGTGAAATGAATTTTATTGGCGATTTTCATTTTTAAATTATTTCAGTTTCTTCAAGTATTGAATTCTTTGAGTTCTCCCATAGTTACTTAATTACGCTTGGTTGCAAATCCAATATTCATTTTTACACATAGTTTATAAACCTTAGAAGCTTTTTACTTCGTTTTTGATCCATTTTACCTGGTGAGAAAATGCCACGAACAAAACTTTCTCAAGTTATTTTGGGAAAACATATTTAGAATTGGTGGAATACTACTGAAAATGATGCTTCTAAAAATGAGACTTCAGCTGATACTGCAGTTAGATTTCCAAATAGAAATCCATTTCAATAATCCTTGTGATGTACCCTATCTCCTTTTAAAGTTAGTTCCAATAATCCTAGATCCCTTATGTATCTGATTTTTTTTAAATATCTGAAAACTGATAATTCCCATTCTTTATAATTGACAAACAAATATTTTCAAAGCTGGAAAAGAAAAAGTGAAATTCCGGATAATTTTTTTTCATGTTCATTCAAGAATATTTATTAAATAGGAATCCAAGGTCAGAATAGAGCCGACTATTTTCAACAATTTTGTGTTAGCCTTGTGATAGACTATCATAATATATTGCCTAAGAATAAGTTGATGGAATTATTAAGGAAATACTCTATTTCTCATACACATAATTTTTCATCAGCAAAGAGATTAATACAAGCATATTTACGTAAAACAACCCAAAATTAACAGAAATTAGAATTAAACTCATAATTTTTAACACGTATATAAAACAAAAACTCTAAAGTGATTAGTTTATACCTGTAATACATGTATTTGAGCAATGCTATTCCCGTTTCCAAGCCGTGGGTGGTATAGGTATCGGATCGTGGCTGGCTTTGTCACGAGTTCGAGCCCAGTACCACTAAAGACCCGCCGTGTAGGGCAGCCATGTACGCTAAATCTGTGGAGACTTGAAACGTCCTCCCGTTGGTGTGATGTGGTGGCAGCTCAGGTGTCGTCCACGTCACTTGACCAAGGTTCAAAATTACGTGATCTGTCGACAAAAGCCCTCGTGTGGCTGAACAGTGCGACGTTAACATTTACTTACCCACATCTATGCCAATAGGTAGTTTGCGTATATGCAGCTTTATTGGAGGTAAATTCTGTGACTTTCTTTGGTACGCTAGAACATTGCTACTCTTTTTTTCTACGTCAAAACACCAATGGAAGTTCTTGAATCCATAAGAAAAAGTTTGAAGAGGATTCAAGATACACTTAGGAGTACTAGAGGTGATGCTGTAAATTATATTAGACACCATTACAAAGAAACTTTAATTGCACTGAAAAAACTGACGGAAACGAGTGAAAACTTTAATAAACGCACAGTTGCATGAAGTTTATTAGTCGTTATGCAGTCACATTTGTTTTTATGTTACTTAGGCTTCTGACAACCGGTGCTGTATGAAGTCAATCATAAACACACAAACTCAGTGGCGCAACAGCCTATGAGGGCCAGAGCCTTCTGTCACGATCTCAGTATACGCGATGATTGGGCGCTGAGGTGCATGAGCAGATGTCCCGTTCAGGTGGTCAGTCCGAAGCGTGACCCCAGTGTTTAAGTCCCTAAGCAAGCTCGATGCTCATTTATCGACCCACTGCAGTAGGGATGTAGGGTTGAGTTGACCTCGCCTAGCCCGGGAATAGAACCCAGACTTGTGGTGTGGAGGCGCGATACGCTACCACTCGATCACTGGGCCTTCAGGAAGACAATGATGCTCAAAATTATTTTCAAACAAAAGGACTTAATATCCAGCAAAGCACTCAAAAAATACGTGCTTTACAGACCGTATTAGATGCAAAACGAGAGGAATTCGTGGAAGAAGTTTAATATATGCTAGAAGTTTATATGAAGAGCTTGAAATTTCTTTTGAATCCCTAAGACGAATCAGGAGGAAGATATACACTCAGGAACATTGAAAAGAGTGTCCCAAGAAGGAAGCTAAGTACAATCGCGAAACTTTGCAAATAAGTAAAGCGTAATGTGATATGCAAATGATCCAAGTTTTGTGCCAATACGCATGCTCATACACGCCAAGGTGGCGCTACAATCAGGAAGAGGGAGCTATATAAGCCAGCGCAAATTCGAAGATTCATAAACGTGATGACTACCTGCCGATTGTAGGAAGACTTTGGTAAGCGAAACATGATAGGTAAACGTGCTAGAAGATATTTCCCACAGTTAAGCGAGTTTGAGAGAGGCCTGATTATCGGGATGAAAACTGCAGGCTGGTTGACATGCCGTGTTGCTGGCCAGGTTGATCGTTCGGAGTGTGCCGTTAGAAACTGTTGGGAGCAGTGGACACGAGAAGGTACCCACGCGTGGAAAACCGGGTCTGGATCAACCAGGAAGACCACGAGGAGAGAGGATCGAAGGATCGTGTGGCAAGCACTTGTGAACCCCACAGCGACTCGTTCAACGATACGAGCAGACGTAGGCGTAGCAATTGTTCTACAAACAATTTCCAGACACCTTGCAGAAGCAAATCTTAAATCCAAGCACCCTTTCCGTGCATTCCATTTAACACCGGAACATCGGCAACTGCGTTTACAGTGGTGCCAAGCCAGATCAATGTGGAAATTCACAGATTGGCAAAAGGTTGTGTTTAGAGATGAATCCCGGTTTGTTTGGGGGACAGATGATAATCGTGTACGGGTGTGGAGGCGCCCTGGTGAGCGGTACAATTCCCCCTACACTGTTCTACGTCACACTACCTGCACAGCTGGTGTAATGGTCTCGGGGACATAGCCTATGATAGCCGGTCCACTTTAATTGTGATGCGTGGAACCTTAACGGGCCAACGTTATGTTGATGATATTCTTCGACCCCATGTAGGACCTTTCCTAAATGGTCTCCCAGGGGCAGTTTTCCAGCAAGATAATGCTCGTCCGCATACAGCAAGAGTTGTTCAAGACATCCTACGTCATTTTCAGACTCTTCCATGGCCGACCCGCTCCCCCGATTTGTCCCCTGTAGAGCACGTGTGGGATCAGCTAAAACGGCAGATGCCATCGTGTCACTCTGTATATGATTTAGAGTTGGATGTTCAAGATTTGTGGGCCCATCTGCCTGACATGACAACATGACAATATAAGGCCCATCATGACAACGTAAGGTGTCTAATCAACTCAATTCCGGACCGTGTGGCGGCATGTATTGCAGCTGGAGGTGGTCCAACGCGCTATTAAAGTTTCCCAGAATTTGTTTCGTTGCACACCCTGTATTCGTTTAATTGTTTTGTTTTTTAAATCAAGTGATTTTGTTTTTTGACACAGATGAATCTCTCATCTGTGTCATTGTAAAGATGTTCAGTTATCACACGAAGATGATTTGAGGCGAACAATATTTTCTTCATTAGACAGTATTACTGCTGAAATTCGAGAAAGGTTCTAACAGTTGCAGAATCTTGTGCAAAAATATGCTTTTTTATGGCCTGAAGTGATATTGCACATGAAAAAACTTAAGTTAGTTCAAGCTCTTCAAGACTTAATAAATAAGAATTTCAACTTGAGTGCGTACATCTACAAGCTTTCGTAGCTGCAACAGACCCAGGCTGTAAAAAAAGAACTCATTAGGTACGGCTCTCTGGCTTTATTAAAATATAGTATCGAGTCAAAACTTGAAGAGGGCATACCAAACATTGTCATAATGTTGAGAAGTTTTTTGACATCTGCCATCAGTAATGCCAGTTGCGAGAGAAGCTTCTCTAAGCTAAAATAATCAGAAATTATATCAGATCGACTATGTTCACATTTAGGCTAACACATTTAGCTATTCTGGCAATTGAACATGACATACATATTGATATTTTCAATTGTGAAAAAAATTTTGCTATGAAAAAAACACGAAAAGTGCATTTTGAATCAACAAAAATATTTAAAGCTGCTTTTTTTCAATTTTAGTAATTTTCTTGAGTAATAATTAAAATAGAGATGCAACGAGTTTCTGGTTGGTCTCAGGTGGCGAAAGCCCACTGAGACCACTGACCTCTGACTGCTACGCCACTGATTGAAGTGCCAATGAATTAGGGATACCTATCTAGTAACGATTTAAGCCTCCTCTGGCCCTGATAACGGCTGCCATACGACGAGGCATAGATTCAACAAGATTCAAGAAACTTTCCATGGGAATGACTTGCAAAACCTTGGTTAAAGCTGTCCATAATTCAAAAAGGCTCATTGATGCTGTGTGATGGCCTTTCACGCCTTGTTCCAAAACATCCCAAAGATGGTCCGCAGGATTTAAGTTTGGTCTAATTTATTACCGGAAAGTCAGAGGAATGGTCATCCAACCAGCTTGTAGCCAACCGTAACTTGTGAGAGGTACAGTTGTCTTGTGTGGAAAACCATTACCAAGCGGATAACAGAATAGCGTAAGCGGATGGAGATGATCACCCAGCAACTCTCCGCACCGAATTGCATTGAGGGAGGTTGGTACACGCACCAAAGACCCCAAACAGAGTCACGTAAAAACACCCCACACCATTATTGAGTCACCATGCTTTTGTATTCCAAAATGTCATGCTGGATCCACGGATTCATGAGCCTGATGCCATATTCTGAGCCTCCCGTCGGCTTTAAGCAGTTGGAATCTTTTCAAATAGGGAGATCGAAAAGTGCCATGGTTGATTGATTGATTGAATATTAACGTTGCACTGTTCATCTACACGAGGGCTTTTGGTGACGGACCAAATAATTTTCAACCATGATCAAGTGACGTGGACGACACCTGAGCTGGAACCCTCTCTCCTAACTACCACATAGCACCCACGGGAGGATGTTTCAGCTCTCGACAGATTTAACGTGTATCGCTGCCCCACACGGCGGGTCTTTAGTGGTACTGGGCTCGAACTCATAACATGCCTGTCATGATCCGATACCTTGACCACTGGGCTACCGCAGTCTTTGTTTCGTTCTTGAATCAGTCTTAATATGACTTATGATCCGGATAACTTTAATGGTCAATTATTCTTTCCATACATAGTCTCAAACAACAGAATTTCAAACCGTATGTCAACTGGTAAAATTAGCAGGAATGTATTATTATGTAAAGAAAGTTGTCCAAGTCTAGGCCTAGGCCTAATACCATAAGGCAATCCTAGGCAATCCCTTATCTCATTCAGCCCAAATGCGGCCATCGTTGAGTTTGGCTTGTGCCTAAGTTTGTGATATAGTAAGTTGGGCACAGTTATTTGTTTGAAAATACTGCTTGTACGAGTAATTAACAATGCACGCTATACATGGTGGTATTGAAAATACAGGCATGCATTACATGTACGGCTGTGCAAATGGTAAGGGCATATCTTCGCTACGAATGTATTACGCACAGCTTCCAGATCGAAGAACGCCGGATCACAAAACTTTTCAGTGGTTACATCGTCTACTTCATGAAATACGCTCGTTCCAAGTAACCAGACATGATGCTGGTCGACGAAGAGCTGTACGCATTTCAAGCCTAGAAGAAGGCACCTTGAACGTTGTAGCGCGTCAAGTACACGAGGTTTACCTTATCACGAAAGTGTGAGTCATCAGACTGCTTGTAGAGTGTGTGTTGAACAAAAATCGCTTACACCTCTTCCGTTTTCAGCGATTACAAACTTAGAATGCGGCAGACTATCTTCTCCGACTGCCAGCGAAAGGTACAGCAATGTGCGCTGCAGCTGGACTTAATAGATCACGTGCTGAATAGTTACAAACAGTTATTGTAAACATTACACTTATCAACGACGCTTTCAATAAACACTTTGTCTTTTCTTTCGTCTCTTATTTTTTGTGTGTTTGTTCTTAACCGCGTCACTTGTGCTCGTACGTTACTGTACAATAAATGATTGTTAAAATATGTCCTGTACTTACCCTTAAAGTTTGTACTATGAATTCAGGACCACCCTATATACCAAGGATGGTGATCCAGTTGCACGCGTGCCATCAATGGCACGTGACACAATATTTTGGGCTCGCCAGCGATCAAAGTGGTTTGCATTTTATTTCAAAATAACAAAATTCACTATGAAATATTACGAACAAACGCGGGAGATCGATCGCAGGGCGGCGGGCAGTAACCTCGTTTGTTATTTATTGTCTCTTAGTTACATCTTGGACTACAGTTGATTATGTCTACTGGTAGCATAGTTGATATCATCGACGTAACTATATTTTAAAATTTACATGTGTTATATTTACGATTTTTAACTGTTATTTAACATGGCTAGTTCAGCAAATGAAAAAAAAGTGCAAGATAGAGTGAGTGTAACAGAAAATTTCAAACGGCGAATCTAGAAATATGGCATGATTAGTAAAGGTGACAAAGTGGTGTGTGTTTTATGTTCTGAAACAGTGATATGCAAAACATCGTCTGTGAAACGGCATTTTGAGACAAACCACAAATCTTCTTGACAAAAAAGTGAGCCACAGCAAAAATAATTAATTACTTACAAACCCTTTGGCAGATGACTCCAATTTAGCATGCATTCTACTAAAACTTACAATCCTAATATAAGTTATTTGTCATCTACACTCAATCTGCAACAACAGAAGTCACACCAAAAATATGTTCCTTTAATTTGAATTACATATATAACTAAAAAATTGACAACTATACAGTGAAAATGGTATGTTTTCGTAGTAAATAAAGAGTTTTGAGTTTTTGGTTAGTATTTAGTTTTATTATTTTTCCCATGATCACAAGTGAAGATTATTTGACACAGCACATCTTTACCTCATTAAACACTTCTATAGAAAAAATGGCGCGTTGATCCATAAAGGTTCACTACCCCTGCTATATGCTATCTAGTTTTAAAAATCACAGGTAGAGCCTACTTTTGCATAGGGGTCTAGGGACTCAGAAAAGATTTCTTGAGGCCCAGGACCTCAAAAAGTCTTAAGACGTCCCAATTTGCAGCAATAATGCAAATATGTGGATTTACATTAGCGCTTCGAATATGTTCGTGAACATATGTTGAATAGTTCTAATATAAAGATGTAAAGAATTAAATAACTGTATGATTTAACGAAAGTTTAAAATATTAAGATATATTTATCTATAACAACTTGTGCACTTTTGTACAATAAAAGAAAGCGGTATTCTAAAATACATGAAAATTTTTACTACTATTATAAATGCGAAAGTTTGTATGTATGGATGTTTGTTATTCTTTCACGCAAAAACAACGGAATGTATTTTGATGAAACTTTACAGTGATATAGCTTATATATCATAAAAACATATAGGCTATACTTTATAAAGATATTGTGTGAAGTGTCCAAAATAAAACGATTATTGTCAAGTAAGTAGGGAAAAATTCTTTCATCTGCAAAAACTCCCACGATAGCATATATATCTATTTCTTATGAGTGAAGCAAAGCTTTCCCTTTTTGATTTGTCTATGCCAGGCACCAGGAACTGCGAAGGCTTGAACTGGCGGTGCGTGAGAGGTAGATTACAATTTTAACATAAATAAATACAACAGAAGGTAATATTAACGTATTACACTTCTAGATATAAATTATTCACACTATTTTAAGCATTCATTCCACAAAATTTGTAACAATGTGTTACATTTGTTGAGCAGAGATCAGCTTAAGAAGGTTTTTCCAAAAACTGATCCACAAGAAAGTTACGAGGTGAAAAAAAGCTGTTAGATCTACAGACATAAAATTTAACAAACATCTTTTTTTTCCAGCAGAGATATGCATATCCCCTTTTTTGTTTAACTTGCAATTCACGCAAAAATTAATTCTTTAAAAACTTCTTTATCCTTCAATCTGTATTGTTTAATTTTTCAATTCACCCGTGCCAAGAACGGATATTATACCAGCTAGTATCAAATATTTTTAAATAGTCCTTACACCTTTACACTCATGAAACTAATTAAATTACAAAAGATTCTTCCATAGAGAGAGCGTTCCAATCCTTCCTAGAAGAAACAAGATTGCTCCGCCAAAGCAGGAATTTTTTTCTTAATACTTTATTTTTTCTCGTTATGCAGATTAGAATTTATGTTTCATAAGCCAAACATGTATTGGATTTTCGATTGGAAATAATAATTGAAAATACGTATCTTGTGAATTTCAGTGTTATTTTCTATTTCATTGTCTTTTTTCTATTTAATGTAGATTCTCATTTTGAATTTAACCGGAAATCAGTTTATATATGATTACAAATTTCATAACATTTACTGTAGATTTGGTATTTTTGTTTTAGAAATATTCTTTTCATTCGCTTTCGATCAAAAATTCCGTTTTACTTGCTTATCAAGAAAGCAATTCTTGGTATAAGGAATTATTAATATAATATTAAAAACAGAAAGAAACAGACCATCGAAGAATAAATATAATTTATTTTTGGATCGACATTAGAGCTTTAAGATGCATAGAAAAAGTTCACAAAAATAGGACAAGATATAAATTAATATGTACAGCGCTTTAAATAGTTCATAGAATTTTTTCCTAATATTCCATTGTTCTTGCTCTGAAATAGATAAAAACATTCAAATTATTAATTACATCTAATTCGTATTATTACCATTAAAAACTAAAACTGTGTTGTTTCAAATAAACTGTAAGTTTATTTATATCCAAAGAATCAAAAAATAATTTAGGTTTTCTTTACTAAAAATCAAAATATTAAAAAGGAATGAAATTTTGTAAAGGGGTTTTCAACATTTTCTTAGCTTTATAATTTCTTTTCAATAAATTTGCTTTTACAAATTGTAAACGAAAATCTGCTCTTTTAGAATTACATTACTTTTTCACAAAATGGTACATTTTATATTCAAATATGATAGCAATTTCTTCAGTGTTATATTCAGTGTTCAGTGTTCTAAATTCTAATTCTGAAAAATTTATTAACTACAAATGGATTTGAGAGAATAATTCATTTTTCAAATTATTAATACTAAATAAATTATGAGTGCCCTTCTCACGGTCATTTTAAATTCGTAAACATGTTGTTCCAATGAGTTTAGGAATTGAAAATGAAGTCCAATTCTGTTTTTTTTTTCCTTATACCTATACTAACATATCCATTTGAATGCACTATACATTTAATTCGAAAGAGTAGAATATGATGAAGATTTCTATAGAATTATATTTTAAAAATCGGATTTAAAGTGCATATCTGAATATTTTTTAATATCCAAAACTAACAAACCATTCTTGATACTTAATATATAAATATTTTCAAAAATGAGGAAAAAAAGTAGAAATCCTGTGAATTTTTTTCTCTTTTCTTTGCTTTTTCAAACACATTTTTCAAATATACACAACAGTCAAAGCTCCAGAAGTATAAAATAGAAACTCCTTAGTCTTACCAACTATCATTAAAAGTGATTCAATAGTTTTTGAAAAATTCGTGGAATTGTGTGTTTTTTAACTTTACCCATCATTTTCATTGTTCATCGTTTTCTCCCTCAGAATAAGCCATTTTCCAACCGCACTCTGTTCTAGTTTTTCACGTTCAAAATAAGTTACGTCAGTGCTTCTCAAACTTTTAATACTGGCGCCCCCTTTTCGATCACAATTTTTATCGCGCCCCCTTCCTATTCATTAATAATGTACTGAATGCATTAATAATGCACTTTGACGCTAAAGCTACAATTGGCGATCAAAAATGTAAATTTGCTAGGCTCTAATTTGGTTGGTTGTCAACAATGTGTAAGATGTTCAAGATGTGTGTGGAAAAAATGTAAACTGTGATATGAGTGTTATGATATAATCTTCACAGCAAGACCACTAACATGCTGACTTTGAAATCCTATTGTTGTGTGGTGGTTTTGGAATTCGAAGTAGCAAGACGGTTAATGTATTTGTGATGAATATAAGTTCTTAAGAAATTAAAAGGGTATTCACATGATCTAAACAACATTGAAAAAATTGTTTTATATTATTGTATTTATCTATTTTGTGGGTAGTTAAGTTATCATTTCTAAATAAAAAATTCAAAATGATATTTCTGTAAATTGATATATGCAAATTACTATTCCATGCGGGAATTTTAATTATATGGAACTTAAACGAATCTCTTTTGTCAAAAATGTTACTGACTACATTATTGTTAATAAAATGCAAATCTAAATCCAAGAATTCCACCATATTAGAGTTGAAGTTAGTTTTACGGAGCTTGAGATAATCAGGGTAGAACGTAATACAATGCTGGACAATTGCTAAGGACGGATAACATTATCATCCATAGCAACCACAAAATGAAAGGAAGCAAAATGTGGAAAATTTGAATAAGTGCGGGATATTAGTAAGAAGTATGAGTATGCAAATTTTTTTTCCACGTCTGTTCATCACGTGATAGCGTTCATAAGAGCTTTAAAGGTTTTGACGCGTGTGGACAGTTGTTGTTTCAAGTCAAAGTTTTACAGGAAAGATTTAATAGACGAACTTAAAATTTTTGGCATGTCTTCCCGACATCACATAGATGATTTTATGCGTGGCCGAATTATTGGAAAGATCGAAGAAGGGCGAAAAATAACAGATGTTGCCAGGGAGTTCGACATCGCTCACAGCGTTGTTTCACGGCTGTGGAAGTCATTTAAAACTACTGGAATGTGTAGTAGACGGTACGGGGGAGGTCGTGTTAGAAGTACGACGCCTGCAGAAGACAGATATATCGTCCTATCAGCAAAAAGAAACAGGCGCATCACAGCTCAGCAAGTGGCAAATCAGTTTCTTGCTGCCTCAGGAAAGCAGATCTCTCGAAAAACTGTTGCCAGACGTTTGAGGGGAGGAGGACTATACGCACGCAGACCTGTTGTGTGTGTCCCATTGACCAGACAGCACCGTACTGTCCGTTTGCAATGGTGTCGTGAGCATCACAATTGGACTGAACAGGACTGGGCATGCGTACTATTCTCAGATGAGAGTAGGTTCAGTCTGACATCGGATTGTAGACGCCAACTGATCTGGCGCGAGAGTGGTACTGCTTATCGTCTAGAAAATATCCAGGAAAAGGACCGATATCCGACATGCAGTATCATGGTGTGGGCCGGCATCATGATCAATGGCCGCACGCGCCTGCATGTGGTTGCGAATGGGACTATGACGGGCCAACCATACATTGATGAAGTTCTACTTCCTCATGTTCGTCTTTTCCGTGGTGCTGTCGGTGATAAATTTGTTTTTATGGACGACAACGCAACATGTCATCGAACACTCGCTGTTCAGGATTGTCTAGACAACGAGGGTATTCAACGTCTCGTATGGCTAGCGCGTACTCCAGATCTAAACCCCATTGAAAATGTGTGGGAGGCTTTGGGGAGGCAAGTTGCTGGTCGAAACTATCCTCCGACAAACAAGAACACCCTCATCCGTGCACTCACAGAGGAATGGGATAAATTGCCTCAACAGCTGCTGGATAATGTTGTGCAAAGTATGGTACGACGTGTGGAATGTTGCATCACACTCCACGGTGGACATATCCCGTACTGATACCTTTCTTTAAGGTTCCTGCTGACTTTTAGATGCATTGTTCCATTTCTCCGTACGCAGATCAAATAAACATTTTTTGTTCTTTCAGATGTTTCACAGCTTTTGTACTTTCCAGAATAATAAATATTCTTTATTCTAATGTCTGAACAGTGTGGCAACTATATTTTATCCTACTAGGCCTCATGTCTCGCTTAATGTTATGCTACATAGCAATTTGTGATCCGTCCTTAGCAATTGTCCAGCAGTGTATTTGGTTTGTATTCACTATTTTTACCAAAAATTATTATATCATCTATATAACGATAAATTAAGTAAGAATCATTTACAACATGATCTATTTCAAAAAAATGTAAATATATGTTCGCTAAACAATTACTAGCTGGACCACCCTGAGGTAATCCTTTGATCTGTTTATAAAGATTCTGATCAAATGCAATGAAATTTTCTTTTAATACGAGGTTAACAAGAATATCAAATTTTTCTTTTTTCATTGAAGTATATAATTCATATTTATCATAAATTAACCGTAGAACCTTAATCATATCGTCAATATCTATAGAATTAAAAAGGTCCTCGAAATCAAAGCCATGCATGGAAAAAATTAACATATCCTTAGTAACTCTAGCAATCTCTAAGCTATTTTTAATTATTGCCGTGTTTTGTAAATTATCAATTAGATTTTGAAGAAGAGATTGTAAGATCTTCCCAGACCTCGTGATATATGTATTGTATCCATTAGTGATACTACGGAATTTTATAGGGCTTTTATGAAATTTTGGTGTTAAAAAAATACTTGGATATTTAATATTATTTAGATGAATATTCAGTCTTTTGTTCAAAGCTAAAAGACGATTATCATCTTCTCTATTAATGTGAATTGATTTTTGAAAGGAATTATTATTTAAAATGTGGTTACACATAATAATTTACTGTAAAAGTATTTACAAATTACGGCATAATTAGCAGAGACCTTATCAACATATGTAATCACGAAGTCATTTTGGATATTTTCTATTGATGATTTAAGATCTTTATACATAATTTCATTTTCAACAGTGAAATCTATTTCCCGAATTTCTGTTGCTACATAAAATCTAAATTGATTGAATGCTTCAATCGGCATTCCGTATTTAATTTCAATTTTAAGATAGAATTTATCTAAATCTTTTATGATTTGTTTCATAACGTTAGATTTATTTTTTGTGATCATCAGTCTAAAACCGGTACCTTTTTCCATAAACTTTCTTAACAAATCATCTTTCACGAGGCTAAGGTCTCCTGTGACAACGTGCTGATGATAAGCATCAATATAGTCCAGATATAGATTGCATTTGCATGATTCTGAACTTAGGAGCTCCGAGATTTGATTATAATTAAATATAAATCTACCAAGTTTCTTGTTGTATTTGAAAGCCTTTTTAATAAAATAATATTTTTAATAGGAAAAAAGGATTGATATTTTTGAAATATACTTGAAAAATTAATTTTGTTAAAGGATTTATTCATAAATAATAATGTACAATATTCTGTAGAGTAATTTTCACTTGCATCTAATTTAATATTAATTTTAATATTCATATAATTTAATATTCATAATATTCATTTTTTCATCTAATTTAATATTAATAATATTCATTTTTTCATCTAATTTAATATTCATATATATATATATATATATATTAGAGGACCCGACAGACGTTGTCCTGTACACACATCTTAAGTTCAAAAATTCCAAATTTTTATGAATAAGCTTTAACAATCTGGACCGTTTTGAGTAAAATTTGTATTAAAGTCATTACAATGTCTAACGTCATTACATGTACGGTTATCACAATTCAATCAATCGACAGCGTGCGAGTATGTGTATACTATGAGCGAAGTTAAATGTAAAGGCTGTGTGAATAAAAACTTAAACTTGTTTTAAATAAAGGTTAAAAAGTTGAGACTCAAACTATTTTATAACAGGTATACTTATTAAATTGTACATAAAATGTATAGTTTTTTATGCGCACTTCAAAACTTATCAAACACTAGTTACATCTGAATGTAAAAATTTAATTAACACACGATTTATTTTAACAAAATAATAACACGAAGTGACAAAATATTTTCCTGAAATGATCACAGCACCAACTGTCGGGACCAACTTGAATGATAATAAAAGATTTTTGAATATTCGATACTGCGATCTTAGCGCAGTCTGCCGGATCCAATGTAAAACATTCCAATATCAACAATTTATAAATAAAAAAATTAATTAAATAAACATTTCTAAACCGATTTATAAATCTAAACTATTCTCGAGTCCACTGGAACAGACAAAAACTTTCATCAAAATCGGTCCATCCGTTTCGGAGGAGTTCAGTTACATACACACGCACAGAAGAATTACATATACATATACGGATTATTTGAAAGGATATTAATTAAAAACGCTAAAAAACGTGAATCATCTACATTTTCGTAACAATAAAGACCTGGTTTGGCTGAAAATCAATTTTCGACGCCAACTTAAATCTTTTTCAATTCCTACTATTAGCTCACGATCTCTATACATATTTTAATAGTTTGTTTATTTATTTATTTATCTTGGTGAAATTTTCAATTGTTAATAAAATACATTTTAAAGCGCTCAATTGAGCTGAAATGTAATGTATATTATTATTTTGGATGGCAATACAATAATTTAAATATAATTAATAAAAATTGATTATAACTAATTATTTAAGAACTACATATACAGCCACGTTGGCGACTTATGTCAAAATTTGAAAAAGTTTTTTTTCTTACGTGTTAAATAAAGCATTCAGTTGAAATGAAATTTTATATACACGATTGTTTTGGATGACAATACGATACTTTAATGATAATTAATAAAAATTAATTACCACTTAATGTTGTGATTCTGTTATATGTGTATACAGATTTATATTAATTGCAACTATTTAATAAAAAGTAGCTAAAATAAATTTTTTCTTCGTTGATCTAAGTAGGAATTGATTAAAATTTTTTTTTCATATTACTTATTTATAACAATAGCGTTGTTACAACAATGCAGGTGAACGTTGAGTTGTATTTTTTGAATGTTTTTAATTAATATCTTTTTAACTAATTGTGATATTGGACCGAATTGTGAATCTAAACCATTCTCGAATTTACTTGAACCTACACAAAAAATTTCATCAAAACGGTCCAACCGTTTAGGAGGAGTTTAGTGACAAACACACGCACAGAAGATTTTTATATATAAAGATATGTATATTATAAAAATTAGTTTTAAATTTCTTTTTTATTGTGTAAGGTATTTCAAAATGCACAATCTCGTTGCTACAACGTAAATTTATCTGTATCGTCTGTAACGACATAAGAATTAATCACTCCCCCCTCCCCATTTCGAGTGTTCGCGGTAGCCGAGTGGGAATGTTATGAAATTGTGATTGGCATCATTGCGTCCCGGGATCAAGACCTAGGCCCGCTGAAGAACCAACATGCAGAGGAATTTATATATGTTAGAAATGTGTAAAGGCTTAAAGTTCCCTTTTTGGCGTGGTTTGGAAGGCTGGGGTGGGATGCAAGCTAAGTATCTTCCTCGTCAAATGACCTAATTCTAAATTACTTGATCCGACACCAATAGCCCCCCACCCCCGGTTAAATTTAAAGCACGACAGTATATCACTTATTCCCACCATTTCGAAAAGCTGTCATTGTAAGTAAGACAATACATATTCACTTTTAGAGAGAAACATATTCTTCATATTTCATTGTAAATCTTTCAAAAAATCTTTTTAATGAGATCCTTATTTTCACCCACTTTGGTGGCAACATGTCGATTGCTTTTAATTTTTTGGTAATAAAAGCAAGTTTGCTTGCATCTTTCAAATAATGTTTTAGCAGTTTTGCTGTAATACAATTGGCAGATTGTATAACTATTTGATACAACCTACTACTGATATATACGTGTAAATGAGCAGGATCCCATACTTTAAATTGAAAGAGGCAGTGGATTACAAACTGTTAACTTCACTCAATTACTTTTTCATCAGTTATTTTATCCTATACTGCCGAAACTCCAACAAATCATGAAACCGTATATGTAATGATATATATGTATATATTTTTAATATATTGACTATTTATTAAAATTTTCAGAGTTGTTGAAATAGAGGCAAGTGATTTGTGCTTTAAGTCCTTACGAAAACTAAAAATCGTCCTCTTGCAAAAACTAATAATTTCCAGTTCTTCATAATATTTTAAATGGAAAATCGAATTGTGTATGTCTAATATAATGATCAGTTGTAAGTAATATAACTTCTCTCTTTCGGATTCATTTAAAAACTAGAAACAAATATTATAGTTTCTTCAACTTATCTTTTCAAATCTTCCATGAAATTTTTTAATCGCTAATAATAAAGCACCTGTGTGCCAAGTGTTTGGAAGTCAAAAAGACAGTAGTAAAGTTTTTTTTTTTTAATATACACTGAATCTTCTTTTTATCTTTATTTTTTACATCAATACTTAAAGTGTGAGAAGGTTTGGAAATAATATTCAAGATAATAAGAAAAAAGATTTAAAAAAAAATTGAGTGCATATTAAAAAGAATTTTTTTAATTTATGTACCATGATTCTGTGACATTCTATAATGTAACTGAGCTTCAAATCGTGGTAGAAAAGTACTTAAAACGACTTGTTTACTTAAATATTCTATTAATTTTTTTTTTGATACCGCAAAATGATTTTTCAATTATTATGAAATTTATAAGTCCATACTTCGGCTTTATTTCAAAAAATAAATCCAGTTTCTTATAGAAAAAATACCAAGATAATGGTATTAATACATAAGTGTAGAAAAATTTTAATTTCTGTATAAATATGGGAATAAAACACTTTGAAAATTTTTGAGCATGTTTGTTTTGATAATATATAACGTTAAATTCTGTAATACAGTATGAGAAATAATTGTTGCTGCAACATTTTTTTTGGCAGAACTGGTCGATGGTATGGTACTTAAGTACACCAAAATATCAATTTCACTTAAACTGAAATATAATAAAGAAAAAGTTTTTACAAAGAGAAAAAAGGTTACGTACAAGGTTTCCTATGGTTTTTTTAATGAAATATTTCTTTGCAGCTTAGAATGCACTATATAAAAATCCACAGCGGAAATTTTGAAACAGGTTGGAATGGTAATTCTTACAATAAGCTTTATTTCTCCTCACCGCAAAATAATTAATCCTTTTTGTCCACACATAAGTTTCAAGACAAAACGATTTTAATCTCCCCTGGATACTAACTCAAATAAACAATCTAACATTCATAAGTTGATCAATTTTTTCTCAACGTCGCTTTCTGAAGCAAAGCGAAGGCTTTGGCGATCCGACATCGTGTGCCTGCCCAAGTTTACTATCACGAAAAGCAAAGTCATGAATCACATTATTTCTGTCGAGTTGTAAGCTCGAAAAAATGCAATACAGAAAATTTATCTTGTAGAAGTCATGTGAAGCGTTATTTCTATAAAACCTAAAACAAATGTGACCGCAGAACTTATGGTTGTACAAACAAAGCCACTGTAGTCTAATGGTTACGGTCACGAACTCATTATCTCTATAAAAGATCAAATTTTCTACGTTGTCATGTGGTTCCAGAGCCTAGCGGGTTTGCAAAAAGATAGAATTTAATCGAGACACTCTCTCAAATTCAATAGCTGCACAGCTTTTGTCTTTACGAAAATTGAAATACTATTTTAGTTATTCTCTTTATTGACAACATACCAAGGATAAGAATACGCTATTTATGTTTGAAACCTATTTATACAAGAAAATCCACTTGAAGTTTCATCAGAAAAATAGAGAATAATATGGTAAATAAATGCATTTTTTTAAGATAACTGACTACTCCGTAAGTCTTTATTGCCAAGCACAGCGTATAAATATATATTTTTTTCACATTTAATCTCAGTTGAATTTGAATATAAGAATATTATTATTTTATGAATGTGTGTTTTAAGCACAGATATTACTTAACATATTATTATATTATTACTTAACACATTAATTATACATAATTTTTTTGGCAAAGATACAAAAATAAATACGTTCCAACGTCGGCTCCTCAAGCCAACTTCGGTCAGTCGTCTCCTTATGGTTTCTCTTGATGGCACTGGATGTCTGGAAGGAGGTAAGTGGCGTTGAATCGATAGGAGGTTGCGATCCTCGCGATCATTTGTGTTCCTGGGACGTCCTGACCCTCCGCGACGGTACACTCTACCTTCTGTGATCCACTGTTGCCAACAAAACTACCATATCGCTCCGACCGAGGTGGCGGCCGATACGTCTATTTATGTTTCTCTGAGACCTATTATACGGCCCCTAAAAGTCCGTCAGCTGCTCGTACTACGTCTTAGAGGCATCCTAAGTCTCAATATCGTCTATCAAAGTCATCAGATTTTTGGATAGCCGTATAAAACTCTCCCAGTTGCGCAACTTTAGCACACTTAGCCTTGTCTCATTGGCTTCTCATTTGCAATTTGCCGAGTTTCGTGATTGTAAATATATTTTTTTGCGACAGAGTGTATTTTTTTTCACATTTAATCTCAGTTGAATTTGAACATAAGAATATTATTATTTTATGAATGTGTGTTTTAAGCACAGATATTACTTAACATATTATTACTTAACATATTAATTATACATATAATTTTTTTTGGCAAAGAAACAAAAATACATACGTTCCAAATATTCTGCTTCTATGAAAAATGCATTTATAATCGTAATGTTTTGCCTACACGTAGCTAAGATTTCTATAATTTTGCTGAACTCAAATTTGTGTTAAATATACATAAGTGAATTTATTCATAGTTTTTTTATACAGGATTAGAGAAAATTTAACAAAAAATAACCTTTTATTAATAGAAATATTTCAAAATTTTACTCTGGAAAAACTTTGTAAGAAATTGTTCTCTTCAAGATTGTGGAGAAATAAATCATTTTAAAAAATTGTTCAAATTTCTTCATTCGAAAGTAGGTTTAAATTTTTTATGCTCTTCTGACGGTGATAAACGAGATAATTTGATAAAGAAATGTATTTTAATAAATTGCAAAATAATAAAAAAAAATTCAAATGATTTTCAGATAATTAGAGCGGAGGCATTTAACTAAAAGTCTTGTAAGGAACACTCTGCAGCTTGGAACCAGCATCTACAGGATCACAAACTATTCACCAAGACGTCTTTCCTTACACCCTCAGTGATAAAACATTGCATGAGAAATGACTGCGGAACGTTCCGGAGAAGACACGAAGCTGGTTTGCGATACGTGTCACAGAACATTTCAATTTCGCAGGCACTACTTAAAACACATGCAAGAGCATCCAGAAAACGTTTTACACGAATGTTTCGAATGTGCGTCAGCCTTCCATTCCAATATTCAGTACTTCGATCATCTCAGAACTCATGTTCAAGAATCAAATTTAAGGTGTTTGTATTGCAATGATTATTTCAGATCACCTGAGGCTCGTAGGCTACACGAAAATCAACACACAAGAGGAAATCGTTTTATTTGCAAAACGTGCCATAGCAAATTTCAGACCAAAAGTTGCTACAACAACATCTACTGTTACATGGGTCTGAAAAATCTATTAATTCTGGAGTGTGCAATAGAGATTCAAACAGAAAAAGGCGGAAGAAGCAACTACGCATCACCACGATGGGAAGAAACAATTCAACTGCCATATTTGTGGGAAATTCTTTGGTAACGAATCTAAACTTAAAAAACATCAAGAGACACACAGCAATGATAAACCCCATTCCTGCCCATTTTGTGATAAAAAATTTCAAACAAAAAAATATAAAAAAGCACACCTACTTATACATACAGGAAAAAAACAACATAAATGTGATATATGTAAAAAAGAATTTTTGCGACTTAATGACTTGAGAGAACACTACCATTCTCATACGGGGAAAAACCCTACAAATGTGAAACGTGCGGCAAAATGTTTTCACAAAGATCAAGTTTTAATGCGCATAAGAAACTCCATTCGGGAGACAAGCCTCATGTATGTGAAATTTGCGGAAAAAATTTACGAAAAAAGGACATTTGGAAATGCACCTTCATATTCACACGGGAGAAAAACCGTTTAAGTGCGAGTTTTGCAGACAATGTTTTAATAACGCAAGCAATAGGAACAGGCAAGTTCGAACCAAACACAAAAAGCTTCATTAAAATAAATGTATCGAAGCGAGAGAGAACGTCTTTTTCACCTGAAAATATATTATAGATAGGTCAATACTAAATTCCAGATAATTTTTCATATGAACCAGAATCTTATTTTAGGGTCATGTATTTTTGAATTATCAAATGTTTGCAATCGTTTTTTTATAATATGAAGGCAGTGGCGCACACAAAGGGGGGGGGTCCTGGGGGTCCGGACCCCCCAAACCCCTTGATTTTTTTCCGATTGATTATAATTATAAGTTTATAGTACGTAAAATTTAATTAATTACTTGTTATTAATGATTAATTTTATTAATTAATGCTAATTATTTATTCAAGAATTAGTTTTTTACTGTGTTTTGTTCCCGAAAATCGACAAAATCAAAAGGAGCATGATACAAGAATGGTCAACTTTCGACAACCCGGACCTCCCCTTGAAAAATTCCTGTGTGCGCTACTGTATGATGGTTATATATAACATTTTATTACAAAGTCTATCTCACTTGTAAATAATTGTTACTTTTTAATGAACAAAATGTACATTAGATACTATTTCCTTAGAAATAATAAGCTAAAACACAAATTCATTAAATTGAATATGCCTTCTTTATGTGAATAGTGTTTCACCAAACACTAAAAGGCATTTCCAGATTTTAGCTGAATATTTTGTAACAATAATGAAAATCTATTCTCACAATAAATAATCTGAACTTATCAAAAACTGTTTTCGTTTTGAATTTTTATACAAATGCTTGGTATTCCTGAAACATTTTCAAGAAATATGTGTATATTTCTAAGCATATCTTAGTAGAGACTAAAGTCAGGCTAATTTAAAATGACATATCTGACAAAAGCGTAATACTTTGCAAAATATGCCTACAATTTTTCCATTTATACTTCAGAGACTTAAATAGAAAAATTGCGATTTACTTTTAATTTTAACAGCATGCGAAACCCATCTGTGTAATTAAGAGAATTAGGTGTGTATTGTTGTGTCTTTAAATAAGAATATGTGAAATGTGTTTGCGCAAGCCCAGTAATTCTGATGTGAATGTAAAACGTGTTGTGAGTAAAAAAAAATTCCAGTCCACTAGAAACTGTGTCGTGATTGTGTCATGAGAATAATTAAGGAGTAATTAAGCTATCGACTAAGAGAGAACCATAAAAATGGAAAGTGTTTGCACCATAAAATTGGTAATTGTGCTAGACTCTGGAGTCAACTGCTTAAGGGTTAAGGTTGAACCAAAAAGTGGTATTCAGAACATCGTCAGTAAAACGGCATTGCGAAACAAATCACAAAATCTCTTCTCAAAACGACTCAAATTTAGCATGTATTCTACAAAAAGTAACATCTTACAATCCTAATGTAAGATATTTGACATCCACACACAATCTGCAACAATAGAAGTCACACTAATGTTACTTTAATGTGCATTACACACATATAACTAAAACATTTATAACTATACAGTGCAAAAGGTACTTTTTTCGTCGTAATTAGTTTTGTGTTGTTAGTATTTAATTTCATTATTTTCCCAATAATCACAAGTCAAACTTATTTGACGGCCCGTCTGTGCCTCATTAAACACCTTTGTGAGAAAAAATATCACGTTGATCCATAAAGGTTCACTCCCCCTGTCCTAGCGCTTTCTGAAGGTTGATGCAATTCTACAATTTAAACATTTGGATCAGTAAGCAATCGAAAGGTTTGCACAAGGAGAGATGATTCCTTTTGTACCGGAGATCGAATTTAAATATTAATTAGAAAGCTTATTAATTTTTTGAAAAATTATTTTACATTATTAAGTGTCAGATTGCAGTAAAAATTTAAAAAAACGATAAAATGTTTCTCAAAAGAAAATAAGTACCTTAAGATCGTAAAAAAACGTCTGTCACTCCCAAAAAAGAGGGAGAAATGTGACAAATATATTTTAGTTCACGTTAAGATTTTCAAACTGGTGGATAGTGTCTGGGTCATTGGTAACAATTAAACAGTTTTGCCAGAATTACCGATTTCATGCACACTGTGCTCGGCGTGATCGCTCCCGGATTAAAAGTGTATTTATTACAATATGGATGTTCTAAAAAAATTATTAAAAGCGTTTTTCATTATGCTTGGCTTAGTAATCCTTCAAACTTCGCAAAATGAAAAAACAAATACATAAGTGCAGGGACGTAACTAAAGGTACAAGTAAGGTCGAAGGTCAAAGCGCAGCAAATACATTGTGATGCATACAGCTGATGGCAATAATATATAACAGTGATGAAAAATTTTATCTTCCTAAAATTTTTTTTGATTATGGGTCTGGGTTTTGTCTTTCCTCTGAAAGAGTAGCATTTTCGCTTTGAAAAGAAAACGTAATAAAATCTCTCATCATGGGATTACAGCAAATCGAATAAAACGTTTTTTATTTGGTTATAGTATCAAAGATAGCTAAAAAATGAGGTTTTGAGATAGAAGCCTTTATTTTTGATGTAAAATCGCAGATATATATATATATATTATTTCCGTGTAAATGTGTATATTTTTTATTATGTCAGAAAGTATTTTGTTTTATTTCATTCTAGTAAATAAATTTTTTAAAATCTTTTATTTTCGATATGCTCGCGCACCCCAGGGGGGGCGCGTCCCACAGTTTGAGAAACACTGATTTATAGTAAAGGGTAAGGCATTTACGTTTTTTTATTCCTCAAAGTGATTTATGAACTGTATATGATTACGCTTAAAAATATATATTCCTAACATTTTGTGTCAAATTTAAAAAAAAAGAATTTTCAAAACATTGATTTTTTTGAATATCTAAAAAGGTTTTCTTTCTCTTACCCCTAGTAACTTTAATTTTTAAGACATTTGTTTTCATATTTCAGGTTTTCAAGCATAATTTTAAAAATTGATAAACTGCCTCAATTTTCAGCTAAGAAAATTAAATTTTATGAGCAAATTGGGTGATTTTTAGTTTAGGTTAGTATTCTTATTATATATATTGTACATAAATCATTTATGTTTCCAAACTTTTGTGAAAATATTTCGTTAAGATTAGGCTGAATAACACATGTCGTCGTAACAAACACTATCGATATGCGAAAATGTATTTCAAATAAAAAACAAGTTTTCAGTCATGATTAATTGAAGTAGTGTTTGATATAGAACATAAGTTGAACAATAATATAAAAAAAAATTAGAGCTTCACATGCATTATGGGTTTTGGTGTAATGCCTTTCCAAACTTTAAGAAGTCTCAGCGGTGTTAAATTTCTCTAGGGGTCTGAAAATATAAACGTTTTTCAAATGGGTATAATTCTTTTAAATTTAAATTAAATGATTCGAATCTTTTACCTATTATTTAAAATAGAATGGGGTTTCAGAAAAGTATAAAATGTTTAAAATATAATAATTTTAAAAGTCATAAGCATATGAAAATTCTATAATAAATATTAAGTATTTTTTGCTTTGTGCACGCTATTTTCTAAAATATTAGCCTCTGATATATAAAATTTTACAGAATTATACACACACACACACACACAATGCGTCATACTCTTTAAACCCTACCTAATTTTGGTATTATATATCTTTTGTATTTCAAAATATTTGTAAAATATTGCAATTTTTTAAATATTTTTTAAAAATGTATTTTTTTTATTTATTAAAATATGTAAGTTATTATTCTATTTATATAAAAGTAGCTACAAAGTATTAAGAATACATTTGTCTTTATAAATCAACTTATAGCTAGTAATTAAACCTACTCTTTTAGAAAATAGCATGCGCGACGTAAAACTTAATAAATATTTCTTATAGAAAAGTTTTTTATTTTCATATGTTTATAATTTTTAAAATTATGATTATATTTTAAACATTTTATACTTTTCTGAAGCCCCATTCCTTTATAAGTAATTTGTAAAAGTTTCGAATTATTTAACTTAAATTTTAAGAAATTATACATGTTTGAAAAATGTTTATATTTTCAGACCTCTAGAGAACTTTAACACCCCTGTGACCCCTTAAATGCGTTTTTCTCGGATTTTTAATTCTGAGAAGATGTAGGTGCTCTCTAATCCTTAAGACTTTTTTTCCATTTGATTTAGAGTCTTGAATTTTTTTGTGGATACTGCCAAACGCGTATGTTTTATAAAAGTTAGTATGGATTTGGGTCTAGGATCTCTAGTCATTTTTTTTAATGTGAAAGTAAATTTTTTAAAAATTTCGTGTTTTTTCTTGGTTTAGCTAGAAAGATAATTATTAAAAATCCACAAGAAAATGGATTTGCAAATCCATACTAAGTTTTGTTTGCAATAATCTAAAAAACATTAATCACTGGAAACGACTAAAATATTTTTAAAAATTGAGCATTTTATAAAAGTTTGAAAAAACTTCAAAACTCAATTTTTTAAAAATTGTAAATTAATGGCTGATGAAACCAATTTTTCGCTTTCAGTATCAACTTAATAATATAATGTGAATATAAAATATGAATTACTTTTACTGTTACTGTCTCCCAAAAACATTTTTGAAAAAGTTACGGTGTGGTCTTAATACAAGAATTTAACTCAATCATCTGTTTCTATCCAGAAATAAACTAAAAGAGTCCAGAGGTTATACTGCAATAAAAGCGGTCACACACACAAACTGCCCAAAAAATGTACATCCTAGTATAGATGGTTCCTCATTCCATTTGAGCATACTGTGAATTCAACAGAGAAACCGCTGATATCTAAAATTTACGTGAACGCTGCTTGGTTAGAGCCAGCTAGCTAGAAAGTAAAATAAAATTTTATGAACATTTAGATAAATGGAATAATTTAAAACTTACAATTAAGGTATTCGACTACCCTAAAATTGTGAATTTTGAGAAAAAAATTACAATTTTTTACAAGACTTTGTTTTATAGGTCATCTTATTAGCTTTGTAAAAATACCAAGTTTATTATTTTCCATTCACTAGAACAAAAACTACAAGTGCCACTACTTTAAGCAAGATGTTATACTTTAAAACGAGTTTTACTTGAAATGTGTTTTTTAGAAAATGCTCAAACGGGGAATGAGTGAGTGAGTGAATATTAACGTCGTACTGTTCAGCTACACGAGGGCTTTTGGCGACGGACCACGTAATTTTGAACCATGGTTAAGTGACGTGGACAACACCTGAGCTGGCATCCCCTCCTAACTACCACACCAATGGGAGGAATTTTCAGCTCTCGACAGATTTAACGTGCATCGTTCCCCTACATGGCGAGTCCCCTACATGGCGAGTGGTACTGGGTTCGAACACGTGACAAAGCTAGCCACGATCTGATACCTTGACCATTAGGCTACCGCGGCCACCTCAAATGGGGAAAGCGATTGCCCAAAAAGCTTTGAAAATAACTAAATGAAATATTTTGTGTATGTTCTGTATAATAGAAGTGCTTTAACCTTCAGATTCACTAATCATTGTTTTACTACAAAATTTGCAGTCCCTTATGTGAATATTAGCACTGTTTTTGTTAAACAATTTCATATAATAACTAAGATAAAGAAAGAGAGAGAGCTCCAGTTTTTAAAATTTAAAATTTCTCTTATTTTGGAGATCATCTCAAAAATGAATAGCAAAGCAACATAGCAAAATTGAAAATTTGTTCATAAACTTTTTGTACATAAGGAACCCGTTTATATATTTTTTAAAAAAAAAATTGCCAATTTTTCCCCATTTTATTAATAATTATTTCTTTTTCTCTTCTTAATTTTAGCCTATTTTTCTTAAAATGTACTAAATACATCGAAAAACCCCCCAAAAATCTCCATATCTGCATTTTTTTTAAAAAAGTTCTCTCAAGTATACCTTAAGTAGATTATAATGTGTGATAGAAGTAATTTTATAGTTACTATTTATCTCAGTGCTTCTCAAACCTTCAATATTTGCGACGCAATATTTAATCAGAATTTCCATCGCGCGCCCCTTCCATACAATAACAATGTTTTGAACTCAATAATACTATACTTTGACGCTAAAGCTATACGATTTTAACCTCTTAAATGTCAATAGCGTATATATACGCCTTGCTCAGCCAAAAACGTTAATTGTACTGGGTGTATATATAAATCGTCCCGAAGTACGATCTTTTCTGTGCACCACAATCCATAAAATTATTCCGAGTGAGTGAGTGAAGATTAACGTCGCACTGTTCAGCTGCACGAGGGCTTTTAAAATTATTCCGAAGGCCTTGGAATGTAATAAAAGCACTTTGACAGAGTTTGCGAATGATATACTTGCTTCAGAAGATTTGCTTATTCCTATTCTCCCCCTCTCCTCCAATACATCACACCCACCACAAGGAAAATGCTGTTATTGGGAAGCGTAATGCGTAACTTTTAATTTGTAGTTAAGGTATCCGTACACCTTCGAAGAAAATTTTTTAAAAACTGTAATATTTGCTATTAAAATATTTTTTACTGATGAAATATAACTTAAAACTATGAAAAATACATTTAATATGTTACTTGTAGTACATAAAAAAATTTTAGGGAGTAAAGCATAGTGTAAATAGTAATTAAATTGATTATTAGAATAACGCACATAACTCAAATGTAAACAAAAATATCCCTTTTCTGTAAATTTGATGATGATCATTATAACATTTTTTAGGGCTGGTACTATTTTCCTGATGATAATCAATTTATTACAATTTTTATCAAGTTTCGAGTAAAAGAACATTGAAAAATCCTTAAAAAATTATTACGAGCATGATATATACCTTAGTTACTAAACACATATCAACTATATAATTATGAAAGTAGTAGGGGTTCTTTAAATCTATAAAAGAAATATATTTATAAAATTTGAACTAATTTGGTTCACAACTTTTTCTGATATTTACGTTGTCAGATGTCAATACGTTAAACAAATTCATTTTGAGATAAATCAGAAATAAACTTTGAACTGCAAATTTTAATATTAAACACAATTTGATATACTTAAAATGCTCCTGATTTATAAATAACACCTTCTTTACTCTCTAAAACATTGATTTTTTTCCTTGTAGCTCTTAAAATTTTTCTACGCTGCTTTACATTTGGTGTTGAATGTCGTTCTGCGTCGTTAATTCTATTGATGTCAAGATGTTTGTATGCTTTTAAAGTAAAATAACCAGGAGTTATATTAAGTTTTTTAAAAATTTCAACACAACCCTTGTATCCATCATTAAATTGGATTACAGCATCCAATGCACCAGATTTTAAAATTTTGAGGCACACGAAAACTTCCTTGGGTACTCTCTGCCATATAACGCCATTTAAACACTCGTTTGAATTTTGTGTTTTGCCATGCAGGCATTTAGTAAGCAGTTCTTTGGTACACAACTCTAAATATGTAGGCTTAATCGTGTTTAGTACTTCATTTGATAAGCCTTTATATTTTTCGTTTGGCTTTTTGCCACAAGACAGTGCTCGCTGGTAGTAGCACCAACTATCTTTTCCGATGGGACACTGCCCATGCATCGGTTTCTCGACACTTGATGAGCAATGAAACAAAGCCGCAATAACATTTTGCTGAAGACCGGATAGGTATCCAACATTGGTACGAACAGCAATCCCATAATAGTTTTGCAATCGGTCAATAAAAGAGTCGGTGAGTTTGCCTTTACCAGACAGATTTTTATTTTTAGACTTTAGTTTGCGCAATCTCGCACCTACTCTCTTTTGAACATGACCAATGCATTCATATTTTGTGACGCTATCCTTCCCATAAGTATCTTTGACACTGATAAAGCCCTTAGAGTCCCCGTCACCATAATAATGTGCATATTTAAGGCCTCGTTTGACAATAGAACGTTGGAAGATTCTCGTAGCACCAACAGCTTCCATTCTTAACGCAGAACCTTGAAAATTGCTATGGCACACGTGATCTGCTGCAAAAGTTTCCGACTCAATGCTTCTAGACATTTTAGAAATCTTTCTGCAGGTGGGACAATATGACGACATTATTTCAATGTCTACTACTTTACCAGTGTCAACTGACAAAGCTGCGACACACCCATTCATGGAAGAGTAACCTCTACGCTACCACGTTCCATCAACTGAAATGCCACATTCAGCAATTTTGTTTTTAGTAGGATGTAGCTGATTGATTGATTGAATATTAACGTCGCACTGTTCAGCTACACGAGGGCTTTTGGCGACGGACCACGTAATTTTGAACCAAGGTCAAGTGACGTGGACGACACCTGAGCTGGCACCCCCTCTCCTAACTACCACACCACACCAACGGGTAGTAGGATGTAGCACTAAAACAGTTCAGAAGCTGCTTTTTGCATTGATAGTTCACTATAACTTCTGAGTTCACTAACATGAGTTTATTCTCATGATTAGTGTACGCAGTTTTACTGAACCTGGGTAAATTTAAAGTACCACATAATTTAAACCCAGCAGAGAAAAACATTTCCCAATTTGTCTCATACCATACACAAATCTTGTATTTACTTCAGGACAGTTTAAAGTTTTCTTTGAACTAGAAAACCCTGAGTAAAAGTCACAATGTTTACACCTGATAACAAAATTTGAGCACAAACCATATGTGGAATCCTCAGAAAGCAGGATACCTTCTTCGAAACATCTTGGGCAGCAAAGTTGTAAAAACAAATTTTAAAGCATTTCCATATCAATTATTCTGTTACCAGTAAGTGGTTTACGTTGATATTCTGCTATTTCTTCATCAAAGGCAGCAGGTATTTAATTTTTGAAGAACTGGCGTTGGTAGATGTTGCGCTGCTATTTTTTGAATGTTTAATGGTAGATCCATTTACTAGAAATTGGCATTTTCTCTTTGCACTAATTCTACGTTTAGCATTACCCATTTTAAATGACAAAAATTAAAATTTTCTGCTATAAAAAAGGATTAAACAAAAGCTTATAAAGAGCTACGCAATCATAAGCAAATGTAAACAAACAGTAAAGCACTCTATTTTCTTGCCAGATTCTAGATGAAAATATAAATAAAAACCTGTTGCCAATTATATTCTTGATAATTCTGAAAACTCAAATTCATATTTTAAAAAGTTTAAATTTCTTACTATTGCATATTTAAACGATACTTTGAAAAAATGAAAATGTCAACAAACATTTTTCTACTTCGCAATGCAGACTTGTACTTCCGGGTTCAAAAAGGTGCTATCGAATGAAACTCAAATCCCCATAACTTAAGTTCTAAATAAGATAGAAACAAAATTTAAACACCATTTTAAAGAAAAAAGTTCATATTTTCAAATAATATTTAAATTAAAAAATCGAAAAATTTGACGAAAATGACGTTTTGAAGGTGTACGGATACCTTAAGCGATTAATTATAAGCAGTACAAATTATTGCGATAACTGTTATTTTTTGTAAATAATTTTATATATGACAAGCCGATGGGGGGGGCCTTGGTAATTATTAAACTTGTCCTTAACTTAGTATTGTTAAATTAATTATAAAATGCATGGTGCAGTACTGATACATTTATAAGTGTATTACATCAGTGTAAATGTGTCTTATTTTGTTATTATGTCAGAATGGATTTTTTGTTTACTTTCAGTAAATTACTAATTTTTTTAAAAATAATCTTTTGTTTTCGACTTTTCAATATGCTCGCGCCCCCCTCGTAGAGTTATCATGCCCCTTCTAGGGGTGCGCGCCCCACAGTTTCAGAAACGCTGATTTATCTGGTACGTCCCAGTATTATAATATGTACTGATTATTTTGTATTGTTAAAATTAAAATAGTTGCTGTAAAATTGAAGTATCACTGAATATTTAACGTTCTTTTTTCTGAGAGAAAAAATCTATTTAACTGTAGAAGTAAGTAAATTAATTTTTTTTAAAAAATTGGTCGAGAATGCTAGCTAGCTAGTTAATATTAACGTCGCACTGTTCAGCTACACGAGGGCTTTTGGCGACGGACCACGTAATTTTGAACCATGGTAAAGTGACGTGGACGACACCTGAGCTGGCACCCCCCTCTCCTAACTACCACACCACACCAACGGGAGGACGTTTCAGCTCTCGACAGATTTAACGTGCATCGCTGCCCTACACGGCGGGTCTTTAGTGGTACTGGGATCGAACTCATGACATGCCTGCCATGGTTGGATACCTTAACCACTGGGCTACCGCAGCCCTCGAGAATGCTAGACTTGAACCCTTGTTGTATAGAGGTGCGTTGCCGGCTCGATTATTTCAGCACTTGCACATGAGTATGAGATCGCAGTTTCGGGATTTTTGTCCCAAATTTAACAATACATTCGGTTCTATTGCTTTGAAGTTTGGCAACTTCAAAGAATTATTATAATTACACATAGTCTCATCCCCAAATGAATTTCCCAGGTCGGAACCTCCCCTTGAAAATTAGAGAACCGAGTTCATAAAATGTTACTTTATCCCACAAGTTGAGCTATTCTCAAATATTTTATTTTCAACCAAAACATATATAAAACTATCCCTGTGTACAGAACTAATTTTTACAGTGACAGATCATATAAGGTCTCCATAAGGTAAAAATTGGGTAAAGAATCTCAAGGCCCACATCTAAAAATAATGAAATATGTGATTCTTAATCCTAGTATACTCGAATACTAGTATATGTGAACTGAGTTTGAGGAATTAAGGGTTCTTCTCCAAATTTACTGGAGAGGGGGTTGCTAGCTCAGGTGTCGCCCACGTCACTTGACCATAGTTCAAAATTACGTGGTCCATCGCCAAAAGCCCTGGTGTAGCTGAACAGTGCGACGTTAACATTCACTCGCTCACTTCAAATTTACTATCCATTCGATTCTATTGCTCTGAAGTTTAAACAACTCTACTGATTCCTATTATTATATACATAATTTCGTCCCCAAATAAATTTTCTTGGTCGCTTACTCCCCTTTTAAGTAAAGCTAAAAAAATCAAGTTTATAAAATATTACTTTTACCAACTTAGAGTATTTAAGTTATTCAAGTATTTTATTTTAAACCAATACATTTTTAAAAATCTCCTCGTATATAGAACTAATTTTTAGAATGATAGATCTTAGAAAGTCTCGATAAGTTAAACATTAGATCAATAATACCTGAGGCACACATCTAAAAATAATGATTGTTTTGATTCATGAATCCTTTTGCATTTTTGTAAAACTGCTTGTGCAATAGCTCAATTTTTTAAAACGTTGGAATACAACGAAAATCGTTGCAGGATTTTGGAAAAGTAAACATGCAGGTTCTCTTTTCCATAATACGGATTTCAACAGCTATTCCTTTCAAGTCAGAATTTTTATTTTCTGAATTCCTAATATTTTTATTTTGTATACAAACGAATATTAATGGGAGCGGTATAAAGCTTATCTCAATATCAAGCCGCAATAGTTGTATTCCACACTAACTTGAAATAAAAAAATTTAAATGTTCCAACGTAACTATAAAAATGTTTTGTCCAAAATCTAGAAAACCGTAAAATTATATTATGAAAATCGTTCAAGAAAATTAATTTTTGGGGGAACTTTGTAGGTTTTATAAAACAATCAAATTCAACACAATGTCGTTTTCCCTTTTATATAATGCAGCCGACAATAAATCATAATAAATAAAGGTTCTAAAATTCTTATTCGTATGAAGATGCCTCAAATGTAAGTTTAATATAAACACAAACAAAAATGTGTAAAAAAAAGTGTTTTCAGAAGGGTTACATTTTAGAAATCTAGTACTCAGTTCATTATTGAAGATACACTCTCTTTGAGTATAGGTGAAAACCAGAAATACAATGAGGTCACTAAATACATAAATTGCAAATGAATGTTTATACAGTCTGTCAAAAAAGTATTCGGTCACACTACCAGTTCATAGGTTTTCATCGTAATATTTTACTTAAACATACAAATGAAACCAAAAAAAGAAGTAAATGTTATTTTGGGAAATACAAATAATTATAATTTGAACAAAACTCATACATTAATGCTATTAATGCTTAAAATTGAAAATAAAAGAAATCGAGTTAAAAAACGTGCTCAAACAAGTAATGGGATACTTCCCAATAAATTAATTAAAAAAATTCAAACATAGAAATTAGTATCTTGTTGAGCCCTTCTTACTTTTTATGACATCTCGAAGACTATTTAGTATGGATTGGATCAGTTTTTTGCAAAACGATCTATCGATTTTGGTCCACTCTTCGACCAAATATTTTCTCAAATCCTGTTTGTTAGAAATTTGGTGCTCATATAGTTTTTGCTGCAAATAATCTCACACATGCTCAATGGGATTAAAGTCTGGACTTTGTGCAGGAGTTTTAATAACTCTAGGACAGTGGTAGAAGATCCATTACTTGCAAATATCTGCAGTATGTCACGGGTCATTATCCTGGTACAATTTAAAATATCCCGAGATTCTCCGCTTGCTTTAAATTTCTTTCAGAATATCAAGATAGACATATTTGTTATACCATCAATAAAGTTAAGTTCCCGAAACCAGAGCTTGCCTTGCAACCCCAGATCATTTGGTTACCCCTTCCATATTTGACAGTAGACCGTAAATTTTTGGCATACATGGCTTATTTGATTTCCTCCAAACTTTTTGCTTGCCATCCGATCCGAAAATGTTATATTTGCTTTCATCAACAAAAATTATATTTTCCCAATATTCTGTTGGCTGCCTTACATACATTTTAGCAAATATCAACCTAGCTTGTCTATTTGCTTTGCTGATGTAGGGCTTTCTTTGAGGTACTCTGTCATGATACCTGTTTTCTTAAAACATTTCTGTCAGTTTCAGGATTTACCGATTTTCCGAACCTACTTTTACATTACAAAATCATTTTTAATGCACTAGTTCTTGGATTAATGTGTACTTGTCTCACAATCCACCTCTCTTCACGTTCATTAAATATCCTTGAACGCTCTGATCTTTGCTTGTTTTCAACACTATTTGTTTTCTAGAACCTGTTAATGATAAGAAAACAGACTTACTCAATTTCAATATTTTTCCTATACAGCGAATTGATTTTCCCTCTTTCCAACGACTTATTACGAGATTTCGCACATCAACCGATATATCTTTGTTTCTCGCCATTTTTCTATAAATAACCTTATCTATTGAAATATTTGTATTTAAACTTCTAGTCTAAAAAAGTAGTGAGAAATTAAATTAAATTGATGCGCTGTGTATATTTGTTAAATTTCTCATTTCAAAAGTGTCTCAATACTTTTTTGACTTCAGTGTGCCTTTGAATTACATTTGAAAATCTGGATCAAATTATAATTCAATAATAATAACAAAATTTTCCTTATGTACTGTACAACACACATGTTAAAATATTTCTTAATTCATTTTGTTTTTGTTTTAATGTGATAAATATTTTTATAAATGCCTTTACAGTTATGCATGCCAAGTGTCCCAATACTTCTTTGAGTGACTGTATATGAGAATTATAATATAAACCAAGTAAAAGCATAACATTTTTAGTTAACGTTAAATGATACTCATTCCTTAAATTGGAACATTTCTTTATTTCTAATTCGAATTCTTCAAAAAAAATGTGATTCTGTGTTACCATACTAAAAATTCCACTACAATTTATTTCGATGAAAAACGGCAGAAATGTAATTCAAACCATTACAAGCTTTCTTACATGATCATTTTTTTTTGCAAAAAACACAACATTCCGAACACATCATTAGAAGGTATAAAACGTTTTCATATCAACATGAGTAATTTTGAATTTTCAAACATTTATACAAGTCAGTTTATTTAGAAAGTTACTGATTGGAAATTATTATTTCGTCGCTATTTGTTTGCTTCAATAAAAGTTCGTTCAGTTAGGCAATGAGTCCATTTCACTAAAAATCAGAAATAATGCATCGGAATTTTCCATCACATTTTAGAATTCACGTATTCTATGGGACATGGTCTATTTGAGCACTTTTTACAAAACAAGTCAATAGTACGTGAATAGAATACATTCAAGCAAACTTTCCCTCGAAAATTTTTCAAACATTTTTACAGCGAATATTACGTATGTTATTGCGTTGTCTCAAATGCTGAACATAAGCTGAAATTATACCAAAACCTTTGTGGCAGAATAAACATTGGTGTGGCCACTGATGGGTGTGCTCATATGAATGAAAAAGAAGTAGATATAACTTTGGAAACGTCTTACCACAACTATCACAGCGATGAGATGGCGTGTCGCTTAATTGCATCTCTTATGAATCCAGCTTTAAACTCATGTCCGCACATTGTGCATGTAAAATATTGTCTCTGAATATCACGGAATTCCTTTTCTGTTCTTTCGGTTGTTTCTTTACAGTCATAACAAAAGTGAGAGAACTCTTTTGTAGAGATATATGTGGAGAGATATACGCTGCCTTTGGCCATTCTAAATAGGTGGCTGCTATAACTAACACTTTTCAAAGAACTCTCAACAAATATAAGTAGATAAATTTCAATTTATATGTATATGAATTCGGTAGTTTCTTTTACTACAGGAAAAAAAATAACGTGTTGCCAGTTTCTACTAACTGTATACCATTTTCGGCGTTTTCTGTAAGTGTTGCTGTAGATTGGTTATGATCGCTGCCGAATCATGGGTTCGAGTCTTAGCACCACTCAAGAAATGGACTGTTGTGTAACTGATGCGTGTTAAATAAGATGAAGTGCCAATTCTTTAAATAAATGTAGTGATCAATAAAAATTACGTTAGTCGATAGTAAAAGCGGAATTAATATACACTCAATCAATCAAAGAAAATGTAACTTTCTCTTATATGAAACGCCCCCGCCAGGGAGTGTGATAGCAACCCCCTCGTAGCGTTATCATGCTGACGGGGGCGTGAACATATTGAAAAGTTGAAAACAAAAAAATTTTTAAAAAAAATTATTGATTTATACAGAAAATAAATGTTTCTGACATAATAAAATATTATGAAATACACCTTTCCACTGATATAATACACTTATATTGGTATCAATGCAGCATGATGTATTTTATAATTAATTTACAAAACTAAGTTAAGAACAATTTTAGTAATTACCAGTGACCCCATGGGCTTGTCGACTATAAAATTATACACAAATTTAACACTTATTTTAATAATTTGTACCCTTAACTGTTGATTAAAAATTACAAATTCGCTCCCCAATCCGACTGTTCCCCGCGTGCGTGTGCATATGTAATGTATTGGGAGGGGGAGGGGAAATGATTAAACAAGCAAATCCTCTGAAATAAGTAAATCCTTCACAAAACATTGTCATTGTCCTTTTATTGCATTCTAAAGCCTTCGAAATAATTGTATGGATAGCAGTGCACAGAAAAGATCGTACTTCGAAAAGACGTGTATATATACGCGTCCAAGGCAATAAATGCTTTGGCTGAGCAAGACGTTTATATACGCTGGTGGCACTTAAGAGGTTGAAGTCGTATTGTAGTTCTAGCCTCCAACTGTAGTATTATTGAATTCAATACATTGTTGTTGTATGGAAGGGGGCTCGATGGAAATTATGATTGAATAGTGGGTCCCAAACATTAAAAGTTTGAGAAGCACTGACTTAATGCTCATGTTTACTTAACATTTTTACACTTTGAACCGAAAGAATATTTTTATCATTAATCGCCAAGTTCTTAGCCAGCAGAAGGAAGTGCGAGTATAGGTTTCGTCTACATCACTACATCTTGGTTCAAGATGACTGCCTAGTCATTTGGTTTTGGGACGGAATCACGAGCTCCATATGCCACACATATCACGAGTAGTGCAGTCCTCATCTCTTGAAAGTGGATCAAAATTCATAGATCTGAAAAAATAGCCCTTGATGTATCTTCAGTGAGTGAGAAAATGGTTTCTTAAAGTCATGCTCTAAGGTAACAGAGGACCATCAGGTAACGAAACTCGGATTCGAACCATGGTCAAATGACAAAGATGATACCTGATTTGGCAACCGATTCGCCTGAATCCCTTACCAAGTCAACGTTAGCACATCCATTCTTGAGAGGCGGACCAATGTAGCCTAGTGGCTATGGTTACGAATTCGTGGCTGGCAACACTCGCAGGTTCGAGTGTTACTGGTTCCGAAGACTGCGTTTAAGCATGATTCATGTCAAATCTGTCATGAAAGATCTACCGTAGCCGGATGTGGTAGCGTGGAGAGGAGATGACAACTAAGGATTCGTCCTCGTCATTTGACTGATGTTCAAAATTATTTGTCATCAGTACCCATAGCGTTGCTTTATGTTGGGACGTGATTCAAGGTCAAGTGACAAGGAAGAAATCCAGGCCGGCTACCCACTCTCAAAATTTCGAGATCATTTCATGCCTTAGAGAATCGAAAACTGAACGTACATCATCTCAACACGGTTTCAGAAGTGGGTTTAGTAGGGGATACGAATTTTCAGGACTCGCATTCCCTACTTGACAATGCTGGTCACAAGGAAGCGACCATGACCATTTGGCTGTGGCCACTGTAGTCTAGTGGTAAGGGTATAGTATCATGCTGGCATGTCATCAGATCCCAGTACCACTAAAGACCTGCCGTGTAGGGGCGCGATGCATGTTAAATCTGTCGAGAGCTCAAATATCCTCCCGTTTTTGTGGTGTGATAGTTAGGAGAGGGGTGCCTGCTTAGGTGTCGGTCTCGTCACTTGACCATGGTTAAAAATTACGAGGTCCGTTGCCAAAAGTCCTCGTGTAGCTGAACAGTGCGACGTCAATATTCACTCACTCTTGACCATTCGGCTACTGCAATGACATGGGGGCTGCGGTAGCCCAGTGGTCACGGTATCGGATCATGGCTAGCATGCCATGAGTTCGATCCCAGAACCACTAAACACCAACCGTGTAGGGGAGCGATGAACTCTAAATCTGTCAAGAGCTCAAATATCCTTTCGTTTTTGTGGTGTGGTAGTTAGGAGAGAGGGTGCCAGCTCAGGAGTTGTCCTCGTCACTTGATCATGGTTCAAAATTACGAGGTCCGTTGCCAAAAGCCCTCGTGCAGCGGACCAGTGTGACGTTAATATTCACTCATTCACTGCAATGACGTAGAAGCATTTGGTTTTGAATTCCGGACACCTCTGTACTCTTATCTCATTCCTCTCTTGACATACCTAGTTTATGGCCAATACGCTAAAGTACTATTTATAAAAACATTTGTTTTTTATTCTGGTTTTTTTTTATTGTAAAGAATGAAAAGTCCACGAATTCTGATGATATCAAGGAGAAACTGGAAATTTTTTGTTCTTGCTATATTAGAATCAGTACCGATTATCCAAGTGTCACCACAGCAGGAATTATACTTAGTAATTCAGATATGTGCTTGTATTTTGTTATAAAACCTTTAGAAGTCTAGGTCAATTGAAATTATCTGCAGTCGCATTTCATATTCTGCGTTTAGAATTTTATAATTTGCTTTTGTAGTTATTATCCTTGATAATATTTTTCAATTAAATGCATTGTCATGAATGGCATTAAAATATTTTTAGCTGTGTGAGAAATCTTGTGTATTTTACATGAATTTGCAACCTGAAATTCAAGAGCGGTTCTTGCTTAAATTTAAATAATAACACAAATCTGTTGATATATCTATAAATTATCCCATCTCCTTCATTATAGGTATTTTTTCCGCAAATGAAAAATGGTGTATTTTCCAGTAGAAAATTGTTTAGTTTTTCAAAGCATTGAACTAAAGAAAATTAAATTATTTCTTACAACTTAGTTTTCTAATCAATAAAGTACAATCCACAATGTTTCCTTGCTTGATTGATTGAATATTAATGTCGCACTGTTTAGCTACACGAGGGCTTTTGGCTACGGACCACGTAATTTTGAACCATGGTCAAGTGACGTGGACGACACCTGAGCTGGCACCCCCTCTCCTAACTACTACACCACACCAAAGGGAGGATGTTTCAGCTCTCGACAGATTTAACAGGCATCGCTGCCCTACACGGCGGGGTTTTAGTGGTACTGGGTTCGAACTCGTGACAAGGCAAGCCATGGTCCGATACCCATACCACTCGGTTACCGTGGCCCCACAATGTTTGCATTCATATTTATAAATTGTTTTCCTATTTTTTATTATGATTTGTGGAGCCCCTGGGTATGTTTGCGGAACCCCAGAGTTCCATAAAACACAGTTTGAAGATCATTAATATTGTTACGTAGATACGAGTTCTATTATTTTATACAAAACAACCACAAAGAAAATAAACAGTTCTTTAAGAGCGATGCGAATTTATTATCAAAATCCAATTCTTTAAAAACAGGATTCAGCAGCAATATTCACAGAGTAAATCTCCGAAGATCTTAACACGTTCGAAAGCACTCAAACACAATTGCCAATGTTTAAAAATACACGTATGTAAAGATTATTCACAAGCACAGCCGAGCTAATCGCTACACAAAACAATCCTCACTACTCGCTGGTTTAATCCAGACTGATCGCCGTACCGGTGAGCATCTTTTTATAGGCGCAACAGAAACTTGCAGAAGTATAACCGCTCGTGACATTAGCGGAGAGATCTACTACTTTCTAGAAGATTCCAGAGGGTTCCGAACTCGCCAACCCCTTTTCGGGCTATGACAAAGCAGGCACTGCTGCTGTTATTTATCAGCAACTCTTCTTTTCATCGCAGTAAGTATTCTAAATACATACCCGTCTACACGGACGGGTCGAAGACAGCAGGACATGTTGGGTGTGGTGTTGTTTTTAATAATACCATTTTAAGTCTTAGCTTACATAATTCCATGTCTGTCTTTAGTGCAGAATTAACAGCCATTCTTGTCGCACTTCAGCATATAATAGTTTCTAACCACCGTCATTTTTGTGTGTACACTGACAGCATGAGTGCTCTAGAGTCCTTGCACTTTTCAACAGAGCATAGGCACCCCACTGTGATAGAAATACTTCTTCTTCTGCGAAAACTAGAAAGGAAGGGTTTTGATATATTTTTTCCTGGGTACCTGGACACGTGGGTATACTTGGTAATGAACAGGCTGATACCGCTGCACGATCCATGTCTGATTACATGCAGCGGCCTGTCTGTTACCAGGATTTAAAAACTTCTGCACAGAACTATATCCATCGTGTATGGCAAGAGACTTGGGATCAACAGGTCCTCAACAAACTGCATAGCATTCATCCTTCCACTTCTCATTGGGCGGCACTACCAGTGCGAAGACATGATGTCCGCTTGACTCGACTTCGCATTGGTAACACTCGTTTCACGCACAGGCACCTTCTGTTAGGTGAAAATGCGCCAGAATGTCCCTCGTGCAAAGTTCCATATTCAGTTTGTCATATTTTAATAAATTGTCCCGTTTTTAACCGTCATCGCATCACCTTCTTTCATACATCCATTTTAACCTTATCTGACTTGGTGGGGGAATCCCCCACAACAAAACCTTTTTGCCTTGCTTTTAAAAATTGGATTTTTACATTTGTTTTGATTTGTGTGCTTCTTTATATTTTTACTATATTATATGTATGCATGCGCGCAAGCACGCATGCATATACATCTGTGCATGTACGTTTATACATATATCTTTTACAAAATGACTTTTTCTTTTAGCTAGTGTTTGGCGCAGCTTGGCCAAAATTGGCCCTTGCGCCATTAAAACTCACAATCATCATCATCATCCGAACTCGCCAAAAGTGATGCCAACTTGACTCTACCGCCAAGATTTCGCCAAGTTCTAATTGAATCGCCATTATAACGTAAGGGGCAGCATTGCTTGTGAATAGTACAATTTTAACATGAAATAAAAATAACATAGAGTAATATAAATGCATTAAACACTCAAAGACAAATTATTTACACTATTAACACAAAATTCGTAACAATATATATAAATTCTTTAATAAGAGCATAGTCTGGCTTATAATGTTTTCGTTTTGTTAAATATCCATATTTATTGATGGAATCGTGGGTTTCTAGGGGAGATGGATTCTTCTAAATTAAGTCCGTCGTCAATATTTGTGTGTGTATGTGTTCCTCCAATTGAGTTGCATTCCTTCCATTTTGTTACATTTATATTTTATTTAAATGTGTAATAAAATCAGTGTAATTATAATATAGATAAACTTAAGGTAATTATAAATAATTTGGAATGCTGTAAGTCAGTGCCTCTCAAACTGGGGGGTGCGCGCCCTAGGGGGCGTGAAAACTCTAGGAGGGGGGCACGAGCAGATAGAAAAGAGGAAAACAAAAGCTTATTTAAAAAAAATGATACAAAATTAATCAAATAAAATATATTCTGACATAATAAAAAATAAAACAAAATATTTACACTGCTATAATACACTTATAAATCTATCAGTTTTACTCATGGTATTTTATAACTAATTTGACAATTCTAAGCCAAGAACAAGTTTATTAATTACTAGTGACCCCCCACGAGCTTGTCATATATAAAAGTATATGCAAATACAAACACTCATCTTGATCAGTTCTACGGTTTCTAATTAGTCCTTTAACTGCCGATTGAAGGTTACGCGATTCGCTCCCGAATGCCACCGTTTTGCACCTATGCATGCGTATCTGGTGTTTTTAAGGGTGGGAGAGAAAGGGAATAAATAAGAAAATCCTCTAAAAATAAATAATTCCTCCACAAACACTGTCAAGAATCTTTTGATTACGTTCCAAAACCTTCGGAATAATTTTATGGATGGCGGTGAACATAAAGGATCGTATTTCGGAAAAAACGTATATATACGTCCTGGACAAATTCCGCTTTGGCTGAACGAGACGTTTATATGCGCGGATGGCCCTTACGACGTTAAAGTTTAATTGAAACTTTAGCATATAAGTATAGTATTATTGAATGCATAGCATTAGTATCTGTATGGAGGGAGGTTATTGAATATTGGGTCGCAAGTATTGAAAGTTTGAGGAGCACTGCTGTAAGCATGTGAATCAGTGGCGCCCACTAGGTGGGGGTCCGGACCTCCCCCCCAAAGCCCCTGATTTTTTTCCGATTGATCATAATTCTAAATGTATACAGGTACGTAAGTTGCAGTACGTAAAATTTAATTAAGTATTTGATATTAATGATTAATTTTATTAACTAATGCTAATTATTTATTCAATAATTAGTTTTTTACTGTGTTTCGTTCCCGAAATTTGACAAAATCAAAAGGAGCATAATACAAGAATCGTGAACTTTCGACCCCGGTACCCCCCTTGAAAAATTCCTGTGTGCGCCACTGATATGAATTATTGTATGTGTGTGTGTGTGAAAACTATAAATATACTTATTTATCTTATTTTTTTTCGTTTTTAACAGACAGAGGGTTTGATCCTTACCAAGTGGCAGCGGAGAAGAATTCAATCGAATACATAGCTAAGACAAAGTGAACACTTAAAATTTTGGCGATTCATCCGACTCGACGGACCATGTTTTGATCCTTCGATAGCTCTATTTAAAATAAATTGAGTCATACTCAACAAAAGAAATGGACTTTTGTTTTTAACTCTGTTTATTCCAACGGCTGGTCGCCATGTTGTTAACACTCACTCTCTCTTAGCGTGGGCACACCCCATTCTCACTTCGCGGCATTTGCGAAGCGATGTAAACACAAACAAATGGCAAGGCGCTCAACACCATATATAAAAAGGAAAATAAAAATTTTCAAGGAAAATTGCTTTCTAGTTTTCACTTAATATTGTAAGTATGTCGTATGTATATACATATTTATATTAATTGTAACTATTTAATAAAAAGTAACTAAGATTAAAAAAATTTCTTTGTTGACCTAAGAAGGAATTAAATATCTTAAATATCATCCAAAGTATAATTTTTGTACACATATCCTCACTGGAAACCATTTTTCTTTTAATTTATCTGTAAGAAATGTGCATTTTTTTATTGATGAATTAGTGCACTAAATAATAAGTTATTATAAAATAATGCGGCTCTCTCTGTTGTTACTAATACCACCTATCTGACGATGTCAGCTCAAGTCCCAAGAAATTAATCGCGGCAAAGGGCTACAAGTACGCCTGTCGTTAGCCGTAGCTTTGAGCACCATTCAAGTAACAGTACGTTTTGGCTCGGTTCCATCCCAATTTTGAGGGTGATCAGGGGCCTCCCAGCTCCTTGCTACTCTCTCTTAAAATAATTAATTACATGTGGGATATAAGCAATGCATAGTAGAAATATTTATGATATTGATCCCGTTTATACATCATCATGAGGTAGGAAGTAGCCGTGAGAATCCACTCCACGAGCCTAATCACAGTCTGCTGTCTTTACTTGCGACCAAATACTGTTATCCACCAGCATGACTTGAACAACATGGTTGATCAGTTGCAAGCACCCTTTATCATACTTGGCGACTTCAAAGGACATAGCACTCTGTGGGGTAGTGCGAAGACGAACCCTCGTGGCAGACAGATTGAACAGATGCTTTCTGATCACTGTCTTTGTCTGCTTAATCACGAGGAACCAACATACTTTCACGAACCCACACGATCCATTCACACAATATATATGGCTATCTGCTCACCATCACTCTTACCTCATTTAAATTTGTCAGCTAAGAAGGACCTCTATAATAGTGACCACTTCCCTGTTATCCTTTCTCACGATTCTGATCCGGTCGGGGAAAACCTTCCCACCTACGTATTCTTATAATCTTGCAGACTGGGCCCTTTTCACGCAGTTGGCTGTGGTAAATGATGAAATGGTCAAGACAGACAGTGTTGATACTGCTATACAAGAAGTCACCAATGTTTTGATTGCTGCTGCTGATTTCTCAAAACCAAAGAGTTCAAGTCATTTATTCCAACATTACAAACCTTGGTGGAATGCTGATTGTCAGACAGCGTATAAGAACCAGCGGAAGTTATGGGGAATCTTTCGCAGATATCCCACTATGGAGAATCTCTTGGCGTTCAAAAAGGCAAAAGCAAATGCTCGCAGAGTAAGGCGTCAGAGTCAGAGGCAATCATGGATTCGATATGTGTCCTCACTCACCTCGTCAACGTCCAGTAAACAATTATAGAAAAAGGTCAAGGCAGCAAACGGGATATATCGGGAATTTTCCTTCCCTATTTTACAAACATCAGACTCTGTCTTTTCTTCCCCAGACGAAATAGCTAATATTCTGGGTGAAACTTTTCAGAGTGTATAGAGTGCAGCCTCTTATAATTCTCGTTTTCTCGAGATTAAGAGGCAATCATAGCGTACCCCGATTAATTTTTCCACTCGTTCCTTTTTTCCGTATAACTGTGATTTTACGATTACTGAGTTACAAAAAGCACTCACTCAAGCGCACAATACAAACCCTGGACCGGATGGAATCACATACGCGATGCTCCGTCATCTACATCCAAACTCTCTGGCCAACATTCTTTTTTTATTCAACAGAGTTTGGAAGGAGCATTGCTTTCCCTCCAGCTGGAGGGAGGCCATTGTGATTCCAATCCTTAAGCCGGGCAAGGTGGCAACAGATCCTCTGAGTTACCGTCCCATTGCTCTGACGAGCTGCTTCTGTAAGACCTTTAAACATATGGTAAATACTCGTTTAGTATATCATTTAGAGAAAGAAAAGTGTATTTCTCCTCAGCAGAGTGGATTCCGCAAGGCCCAACCACTCTTGATAACCTCGTATTCCTAGAGTCGCAAATCAGGGATGTCTTTGTTAGGAGAAACCACTTGGTTTCCCTTTTCTTTGATATAGAAAAGGCATACGACCGAACTTGGCGTTATAGGATTCTCCGCAATATGTATGATTTTGGCCTAAGGGGAAATTTTCCTATTTTTATTTTTAACTTTTTAGCTGTTCGTCATTTTAATGTACGCATTGGTCACTCATCTTCTCATAAATTCATTCAAGATCAAGGTGTTCCTCAGGGTAGCGTTTTGAGCGTTACCCTTTTTAATATTCATATGAGTAACATACTTCATGAACTTCCACCTTCAGTACGAGGAATGCTTTATGTTGACGATCTGCAGGTCTCTTGTCAAGGTTCAGATATGCGACTAATTGAGCGACAGCTGCAAACAACTGTCAATCGATTAGTTCAGTGGTGCGATCAGAATGGACACACGATATCTCCATCCAAGAGCAGCTGTGTCCATTTTTGCAAGAAACGTAATCTTCACCCTGATCCTTCTATTCATATAGGATATACTCAAATACCTGTCGTCAGTGCGGTGCGCTTCCTCGGAGTAATCTTTGACTGCAAATTGACTTTCCTTCCGCATGTTCTTTACTTGCGGAAGAGGTGTGAATGATCCCTCAACATCTTAAAGATACTACCAAATACCTTATGGGGAGCGGATAGAGTCTCGTTACTCCGAGTGTACCAAGCACTAATACTTTCACGTTTGGACTATGGTTGTGTAGTGTACGGTTCTGCTCGTGCATCTGTCTTAAAACGATTGGACACAATAAATCATTCTGCTCTAAGAATCTGCTCTGGTGCCTTCAGAATTTCGCCTGTTACCAGCTTGTATGTGGTATGCTACCAACCACCTTTAGAACTAAGGCGGAGGCAATTATGTGCCAATTATTTTATTCGTGCTATGTCTGTTCCTTCTCATTCATTAAAACCCTTTGCTCTTGCCATTGGTCTCAACCGACTCTATGAGGCCCGTTCATTTAACATCAAACCTTTTTCGGAGAGAGCAAATGCTGTTCTTAATGACGGCCACTTAAATAACATAAATATCCAGGAAAATAATATCCTTGCATTTCCACCCTGGGACATCCAAATTTTTAACTATCACAACCCCTTTTCGGGCTCTCACAAAGCAGGCACTGCCAATGTTATTTATCAGCAACTCTTTTCTTTTCATCGCAGTAAGTATTCTAAGTACATACCCGTCTACACGGACGGATCGAAGGCTGCAGGACATGTTGGGTGTGGTGTTGTTTTTAATAATACCATTTTAAGTTTTAGCTTACATAATTCCATGTTTGTCTTTAGTGCAGAATTAACTGCCATTCTTATCGCACTTCAACATATATTAATTTCCAACCACCGTCATCCTTGTGTGTACACTGACAGCATGAGTGCTCTAGAATCCTTGCATTTTTTAACAGAACGCCGACACCCCACTGTGATCGAAATACTTCTGCGAAAATTGGAAAGGAAGGGTTTTGATATAATTTTTTCTGGGTACCTGGACACGTGGGTATACTTGGTAATGAACAGGCTGATACTGCTGCACGATCAATAACTGATCACATGCAGCGGCCTGTCTGTTACCAGGATTTAAAAACTTCTGCACAGAACTATATCCATCGTGTATGGCAAGAGACTTGGGATCAACAGGTCCTCAACAAGCTGCATAGCATTCATCCTTCCACTTCTCATTGGGCAGCACTACCAGTGCGAAGACATGATGTCCACTTGACTCGACTCCGCATTGGTCACACTCGTTTCACGCACAGGCACCTTCTGTTGAGTGAAAATGCTCCAGAATGTCCCTCGTGCAAAGTCCCATATTCCATCTATCATATTTTAATAGATTGTCCCGTTTTTAACCGTCATCGCGTCACCTTCTTTCATACATCTGTTTTAACCTTATCTGACTTGGTGGGGGAATCCCCCCACCCCAAAACCTTTTTGCCTTCCTTTTAAAAATTGAATTTTTACATTTAATTTGATTTGTATGTTTCTTTGTATTTTTAATATATTTTATGTATGTATGCATGCATGCATGCATATATGTGTATATATATATTTTTATATTTATACGGCTTTTATTTTAACAAGTGTTTGGCGCAGCTTGGCCAAATTTGGCCCTTGCGCCACTTAACCACACATTCACTTCACTTCACTTCATGAGGTAGGAATCTCGATGCATTTTTTTATAGACGTATCGCCAGGAGCTATAATCCTCTTCATCACAATCTTTTACTTTATAGAACAAACCGGACAAAGCCAATTTTTAATTTCTGACCCATTCTTAAAATTGACGCATTTCCAATGGAACCAGTAACTGCAATCATCACACTGAACCATATTTTTTAAAGTCGTTGCACTTTCACAATGATTCCAACGCCAAAAGTTTTGTATCAATGTAATTATTTTTCCTACTTCTTCCCAAGCTTGTGTAGTAAATAATTCTTGTACAGATATATCAAATCATGATTAATAAATAAATCTGTAATTTCATTATCAGGTTTTAAATCCTGTACACTAAACAGAAAAGTTTTAAATTTGCACTCCAATAAATGTTTTTTGTTTCCAAATTTGATATAAAGGTACATATTTTTATGTGTGGAACGCGAGATTATAATATTTTTCCGAAGTGCCCCAATGATTGCAACGCCAAAAGTTTTGCTTCAATGTAATTATTTTTCCTACTTCTTCCCAAGCTTGTGTAGTAAATAATTCTGGTACAGATATGTCAAATCATGATTAATAATAGAATATGTACTTTCATTATGAGGTTTTAAATCATGTACACTAAACAGAAAAGTTTTAAATTTTCACTCCAATAAATGTTTTTTGTTTCCAAATTTGATATAAAGGTACATATTTTTATGTGTGGATCGTGAGATTATAATATTTTTCCGAAGTGCCCCCAATGATTGCAACGCCAAAAGTTTTGTTTCAATGTAAATATTTTTCTCACTTCTTGCCAAGCTTCTGTAGTAAATAATTCTGGTACAGATGTGTCAAATCATGATTAATAAATAAATCTGTAATTTCATTATCAGGTTTTAAATCCTGTACACTAAAAAGAAAAAGTTTTAAATTTTCACTCCAATAAATGTTTTTTATTTCCAAATTTGATATAAAGGTACATATTTTTATGTGTGGATCGCGAGATTATAATATTTTTCCGAAGTGCCCCCAACGCCAAAAGTTTTGTTTCAATGTAAATATTTTTCTCACTTCTTGCCAAGCTTCTGTAGTAAATAATTCTGGTACAGATGTGTCAAATCATGATTAATAAATAAATCTGTAATTTCATTATCAGGTTTTAAATCCTGTACACTAAACAGAAAAAGTTTTAAATTTTCACTCCAATAAATGTTTTTTATTTCCAAATTTGATATAAAGGTGCATATTTTTATGTGTGGCCCGCGAGTTTATAATATTTTTCCGAAGTGCCCCGCAAGGTCATTTGGGTTGGATACCCCTTTAACCAAAGCGCTGTTTTGCGGTTAATGCAGTGTTTTTCATCAGGGGGCGCGATAAACCTACGAGGGGGGCGAGCATATCGAAAATAAAAGATTAAAAAAAATTATTTACTTGAGTGAAGTTAAACAAAATACTTTCTGACGTAATAGAAAAATACACATCTACACTGATATAATTTATATATATATTGTTACGTAGATCTGAGGGTTCGAGGATTTTATGCAAAACAATCACAAAGAAAAATAATCAGTTCTTTAAGAGCGATGCGAATTTATTATCAAGAATCCAATCCTTTAAATACAGGATTCAGCAGCAATATTCGCAGGTTAAATATACGAAGGTCTTCACACCTTCAACAGAAATCAAACACAATAAACAGTGGTTAAAAATACACGTAAGTAAAGATTATTCACAAGCACAGCCGAGCAAATCGCTAGTAAAAACAATCCTCACTACTCGCTGGCTTAATTAAGACTCTTCGCCGTACCGGGGCGAACATCCTTTTTATATGCGCGACAGAAACTTCTAGAAATATAACCGCTCGTGTCATTGAACGTGACACTAGTGGAGAGATCTACTATTTTCTAGAAGATTCCAGAGGGCTCCGAACTCGCCAAATTGGCCGCCAACTTGGTCTCCAAAAATGATGCCAACTTGGCTCTACCGCCAAGATTTCGCCAAGTTCTCATTGAATCGCCATTATAACTTAAGGGGCGGCATTGCTTGTGAATAGTACAATTTTAACATGAAATAAGTATAATATAGAGTAATATAAATGCATTAAACACTGAAATACATATTATTTCCACTATTTACACAAAATTCGTAACAATATCATCTGCTATATTACCTCGTCAAAAATAAAAGCTTCTACTTCAAAACCTCATTAGCAATCATTGATACTTTAACCAAATAAAAGACATTTTATTTTTTGTAGATTGAAAACATGCGGCCACCAACTTATAATAAAATAAACCATATGGCCCGTAATATCGAACTAGTTCCCCTCAGGGGGCTCACCTTCTTTAGGTGAGTACGGGTTTCACGTTCCCGAGGTGCCCTAGTGATCTTTTCCTTCTCCCTAGGGGTTTACTGTCTTTGGTAAACATGGGCTTCACGAACCCGGGAACACAAGTGATCCTTCTCTATTTTTGGCCCTCTTTCTTGCCATTCAAATTTCCCTTTTCTTCTTTTCATGTCCAGATCACAGATCTACATTTAACAATGTATTTTGTTTTCTTCTGTTAAAAAAATTTCATATTTTTTACTACCGTATTATGGTTTATATTTTATATTACGTTCTTTTCATTTGATTTGCTTAAATTTCTTTTAATATTTTGATTTTGTTGCTTCTCTCTTTTATGTTCGATTATTGAATTTTTTATGTTCAACTTATTATCTTTATTTTTCTGCCACGAAGTCCTGTGGCAGACGAGGACTGGGTGGAATGAAGTTGTGTCTGATGGTTTTTCACTTTTGGTATGATGACACAACGGACTGCTCCCTGGGAAAACTGGCATTTGGAGCGGGGTTTTGAACTTCTGAGGATCTTTGGACTAGTGAGGTGGGGTCTTGGAGGAAGCGGCCATGTGGAGGGTACCGGAGAAAAGCTGAGTTTTGCGTCTCAGGCCGCCGTCTCAGGCCGGGACAGGAGCCCGGGGCAGCCTAACCAGCATGTCCTGGCTGCTCTATCAGCTGGTGTATAATCCCGCCTGTCTTGTAGTTCCAGGTGGTGCCTGGATGGGGTCCTGCATTGCAGAGCGGGGGGCTCTCCCGAGGCCACTACTGGTTGCTGAATCTAGGGCTAGCCCTGCCAAACTGGTCCTCTGAAAATCACAAGGAATTCTCCTGCTCCATTCTCAAAAAAAAAAAATAAATAAATCCAAATAAGGAAAAAACTCAAAACGCATCTATTAAAACCCCCATTCTACTCTACCCAACTCATGATGATCAGGTCATGGATTCTTTAAATCCATGCCCTGATAAAGAACCCGTGTTGCCTAGACCTAACGTTAATGAAATTGCTGCTAATTCCAGATTTTTAATATTGTCTTTAACAAACAATGATATGTCGAAAAAATCGCCTTTCGCTATCCACAAAGCATGAATAGGAATAGGTGGCGAACCTAAATCTGTCAAACGCTTACGAGATCCGGTGATTTACTCATAGAAACAAATTCTGCTCTACAGACTAAGTCTTTTTTACTTGCCAAATCCTTTTTAGATTCTCCAATAACCATAAGTCCGCACAAACCGCTAAATTCCTGCAGAGGTGTCATTTCAGAATATGATCTGTTGACCAACCCCAGACGCAGAAATCCTTGATGGATTTTCTGATCAGGGTGTGATCCAGGTCAGAAGAATAACAATAAAAAAAGATAATTCGGTCATTCCAACAAAACACTTGATTTTAACCTTTAATAGACCTAAACTACCCACAACACTTAAAGCCGGTTACCTAAACTGTAAGATTCGCCCTTATATTCCGAATCCTCTGCGCTGTTTTAGGTGCCAGAGGTTCGGACATTCACAAACTTCTTGCCGTGAACAACTGACTTGCTCTAGATGTGCGTGTCTGCTGGACACTCTTCTACAGACTGTACTCTAGAGCCAAAATGCATTAACTGTTCTCAGTCCCATCCATCGAATTCTCAATTATGCCCAAAATGGAAACTTGAAAAACAAATACAAGAAATCAGAACAAACAATAATATTTCTTATATAGAAGCTAAAAAATTATTACCTCCTCAGCTACCTCAAACATATTCCCAAGCTACTAAACATTCGCCAATATCCGTTACAACACAGACAGATGAAAACATCCCTAAAATAAAATGTCCACCTTTAAAATTACTTGCACCACTATCATCCAAACAAAGAACACATATTCCTACTGCTATTACCACATCATCCTCAGCCTAAACGCAACTCTTACCCTCCATCTCTTCAAAAACATCTACAACATTGGATACTCAGCCACTAACTCCCATGTCTAAGACAAAAGGGAAAATTAAAGAACAACCATCTCAACTACATCGTCCCCGAAAACATAGCAAAACAATAGACTTATTAAGTATAAAACCTACACCAAATTTAAAGAAAAATCCTGCCAAAAACACAACCTTAAAAACTGCGAGGGAACAAGATTCCCCCAATGATTCAACTCCCGTCTCCAAAAGATCACGGAAACGGAAAACTTCTAAAACCTCGGATGCCATGGACACAGACGCTAATCCTTCGTACTCTGATTGCGTCATAGGTCTGGCATCTGAAGAAGATGAGAGCCTTTTAAAGGCTGATTTTTAAAAAAATGGCAGATAATCCCTTGAAAGGGCCCATTCCGCCAATTTCGCCCAAAAAGTAACTTTATTCGTGCTATGTCTGTTCCTTCTCATTCATTAAAACCCTTTGCTCTTGCCATTGGTCTCAACCG
>BMAU01004900.1:0-49855 GCA_019973935.1 Trichonephila clavipes | reverse complement strand
GGAAATTTGGAGAGGCATAAGAAACTTCATTCGGGAGACAAGCCTCATGTTTGTAAAATTTGCGGAAAAAAATTTTCGCAAAAAGGAAATTTGGAGACGCATAAGAAACTTCATTCGGGAGACAAGCCTCATGTTTGTAAAATTTGCGGAAAAAAATTTACACGAAAAGGAAATTTGCAGGCGCATCTTCGTATTCATACGGGAGCAGAACCCATTTCGTGCGAGTTTTGCGGAAAATGTTTTAATAACCCTGGAAATAGGGACAGACATGTTCAAAATAAACACAAAAAGCTTCATTAAATTAAATATATCGAAGTAAACGACTTTTTCACATCAACATATATCATGGATAGGTCGATATTAAACTGCAGAGAAATTTTTATAAAAACTAGGAGGGTCATGTATTTTTGAATTATCACATGTTTCTAATCATTGTTTTATGGCTAAGGTTAATTGTACCATTTTTTTAGTAAAGTATGTTGTAAATAATTGTTAGTTTTTAATGAACATTGTGTGTAGTATTAGATTACATTCTTTTACAAATATTAAGCTAAAAATTAATTAATTAATGTGATTATGTGCTCATATGAATAATGTTTTATTAAACACTAAAAAGACATATTCAAATTTTTCTGAATATTTTGTAGCAATAATGACAAACTATTCTCAATAAAAATTTGAACTTACCAAAAACTGTCTTTTTGAATTTTTTAACAAATCTTTTGGTATTCCTTTAAGAAATATAAAGAAATCAATATTTTTTATTTTTAACCATATCTTATAAAATACTAAAGTCAGGATAATATAGATAATTTAAAAAACAACATATCTTAGACAAAAACGTAATACTTTTGCAAAATATCACTACAATTTTTTTTTACTTATACTTCATAGATTTAAAAGAAATCGCAATTTTATATTTTATTTACAACTTATATTTATTTCTCTGAGAATCAAAATAATTTTTTTTCTTGTTCATTCATTGGATATATTAAATGTTGAAGATTTTAAGCACATAAAAAATATATTTTAACCGAAACATTTGTATTTTTTGTGGATATTCTGTGCAATAGAAAATTATTTCCTGAGAAATTTAATTAAGTATTTAACAAAAATATATATTTATTGGAATATTTACATGTTCTACATTATATGGTACAATTATTTTTCAAAATTTTGTTCTCACACATCGGAAATATTTCAATTAAGTCGATATTATCAAATTTCATATCGTTAGAATATATGTCCCGTTTTAGGAATTTTACCCTTATCAACAACTTGGTTTACAACGGTTACAGTTTCATAATACTTTTTACTAGATTGTAAGGGTAATGATTAGATTTGTTTTTTATCATCGATAACAATATCTGATAGAACTTTTCGTACCCTTCAGGGGATATTGGTTAGTTGAGATCTAAAATTGAATTCAACTACTCCTTAATATTTTTTTTTCTTGAGTTGATTGATTGAATATTACCATCGCACTGTTAAGCTACACAAGGGCTTTTGGCGACAGACTACGTAATTTTGAACCATGGTCAAGTGACATGGACGACTCTTGAGCTGGCACCTCCCTCTCCTGACTACCACAGCACATCAACGGGAGGACGTTTCAGCTCTCGACAGATTTAACGTGCATTGCTGCCCTACAGGACGGGTCTTTAGTGGCACTGGATTCGAACTAGTGACAAGTCAAGCCACGATCCAATACCTATACCACTCGGCTACCGCGGCCACTTTTTTCCTTGAGATATTTTATTAAGTAATACTAGCTGCATGGCCCGGCGTTGCACGGGCTTTCTCTACTTTTATAAATTTTCCTTTCTCTTCATAAAATCAGCACTTCCATTATTCTTTTTCGAAACTACTTTGACTTGTTTCTTTCCCTCCGCTTAAGCCTAGGCTTTACCGAGAGTGTGTAACTTATTTTCCTCTTTTCTTCATGACGCCAGCACTTTTTTGCGGGTGTGTGCGCGTACCATGCAAGTGATTTCTATAATGATGTCATTAAAATTCCCTTTTTCGAAATTTTTTTAACTTCTTTCCTCTTCAATTACCACCTGCTTTGCACGGACATTTTTGAATGTATAAGATATTGTCATGGAAATTCCCCTTCTCCTCTAGCTGTTAGCTCTTCCTATTGTGTGTGCATGATTTCTATATTAACATCATTACAATTCCCTTTTTTGATATTTCTTCCACAGCTTTCCATTGTCAGACACATTTCTTTTATCTCTCTAGAGCCCGGCATTACAGTGGCTTTTTTGAGTGTAGAACTATTCCCCCCACCCCACCCCCATTATTTATAAATGATGAATTAAAAAAATCTTACAGATTGCTATTGAAATGATCGTTTGTGAATGTTTGATTAAACATATGTAAGCATAAAAAAAACAATATATAGGGTGAAAGGCCTATATTCCTAGTTTACATTCACTAAAAAAGCATTCAAAAACAAAAGAATACTGTCTGATGAAAATATTTTAGAATTTTATTACAATTTTGTAGTTTTTCATTCCACTGTGTTTAGTAAATCATTTAAACATGTATCTGGACAAAAAAAGTATATAATACAAAACTAACATATTCATTATTTTAACAATAATTATTTTCTTAGAGCTTAAAATAATAAAAGGGGTTTAGTATTTTCATTTACTCAATCAATCATTATAAAACAATTTCCTTTTCAGGTTTTGAAATAAAAAAACATTAAAAATGTTCATTCAGCAATTAGTTGTGTCATATCGTTATATTAAAAAATAACTGTAAAAGAAAAATCTTGTTAAGAGTTATTTAATATTTAAAAAGATTGTAAAATAATTAAATCAATATATAAGATATATATTACTTTTATTATATTAATTATAAAATATTTTTCTATATTTGGTATCAAATTAAATAATAATTTAACAAAAACAAATATTTCAATGTAAGTGAGAAAATTAGCAAGCTATAAAGTAAACAGAAATGAATGAATGTAAATAGAAATAAATATTATATCAGAAAAGTAATAGCAGAATTAAGTTTCTGCTATTGAACTATGGGTGAAATAACCTGAAATAGATAAACCGAAAGAAAAATTAATGATAATAAACTGATTAACAAAATATCATAAATAAGAAGTATTAGGAAGCCATCAACAGGAAAAATATTAAATAAGTATTACATGAGGAATGGTGTAATACTATCTAACATATCTGTAATATACTTAATTTAAAGTATTAGAATTCAATACTAAAAAAATTAAGTTAGTATGAACTAAAATAAAAAATCTATTTAAAAAATAGGTCCCTGTTGAAATAATCTAAAATCCACAACAGTACTGAATGATACAAACAATAAAAAATGTTGCTTAAAAATGAATTATTCAAACATTGAATTAGCTGATGAAGGAAGAATAGCAAAAATCTTTATTTTCAACGACAGAAAATATTATAGCAATGTATTGATATGTAAAAAAGGTATACAATGCATATCTACAACTAGCTAAAAACTACATGAAGAAGTTGACTACAGAAGAAGACAACATAGTAAGAAGGAACATTAAGCAATGATGCCACAAACAGTTTTGAACAACAACTAAATAACAGAAATTCTTACGTACCATAAAATCCGGCGTATAACGCCCACTTTCAGCATAAAAAATCAAATTGAAATTTAGGGGTTCAAGAGCTTTAAAAATAAAAAAAGATGAGTATAGAAAAAAATTTTGACTTCTAGAAATATCGAAATACTGTTTATTTAAAAGAAATGACACTCATTATGAACTTAAAGAGTTGTAATTCTATATAGATGTATACTATTTTTTTCTATACCTTGGAATAATACCTCAAATAAATTACTTCAAAACATGAGAGCATATACGTACATTTCAGGTCTCTTCGTACAAAAGAGGGCGTGTGTTATTGTATGGCGAGCATAACAAACATTAAAAAATGCAGCTCAAAAGTATAGGTGAGCATTATACGCCCGATTTCATCATAATTTGATATTTTTCTTTGCACTGTTTTTTTAGCATCAAATTGTTCGATATCGTCCCTTTATTTCATTCATTTCACCATTGGAATGCGAGTCTATATAAATAACTACGCAAACTTTCATGATATTCAACATTGAAGGAAGAAAATGAAGGAAGAAAAACAATCTTTTTTTTTTCAACCAAAGAAATGTACATTCATAAAATCTTTAAAAATATATATGAAGAACAGATTATGAAGGAAAGTTAAATCATAATGCAACATGACAAAAATTGCATTAACTCTGAATTTTAAAGTGCAAAAAAAAAAGAATTACTTTTTAGAGCATTCAATCCCATCCGTAGTCTGATTTTGATGAAATTACCATAAACTGCTCAGAAAATCTTAGACGTAAATAAAAATTCGCATTAGCATTTGTATTCTTACCTATTAGCATCACTGCATTTAAATTGGCACTAGGCGAACTGTGCTATTTCTCACCAAAATCTTACAAATCTCTTTTGTTTCGTATAAAAATCTTTATTGTTTTGATAATCTAGGAATGATTCGTGTGGCGCTAATTTGGTTGTGGTGACACTAATAGGTTAATACCTAAAAATCTAACTTAAATCAGGATATCTACAATCTTATAATCCCAATAAGTTTTGCATTGAGTTCCATTTTCTTTTTGTTATCCTAATATTATAATTGCAAAAGTTTGTATGTATGGATGTTTGTTACTCTTTCATGCAAAAACAACTGAACGGATTTTAATGAAACTTTACAATAATATAGCTTATACAATAATATAATTTTTCTTGTTTATTGTAGCTTTAATTATATGATACCGTGACTCAAGATTTTAAGTCAAAAAATGATTTGGGAAGCTATTAGTAAACAGAAGCTTAGATAATGTGGTACTTATGTATTAGCATCACCACATCAAAATTGGTGCCATGCGAATAACACCTTGATACCAAAGCAACAACGATTCTAACATATTTTATATAAAATCAGTCAGATTTTTGCGGAAAATGGTACAATTCATGAGGCGTCAATTTGTCTGCGGTGACGATTATACGTAAATACTGATAATAATTACTTATCCTTTAGCACAAATATCAGTGGATTATTTTAGACAATGAAATTCACTTCTTATCTGCTTTTATTCTTACGTTCAAAAATAATGATAATCTGTTACAAAAAACTTTATTGCTTTTCTTTGATCAACGACAAATTCTAAATCTTGCTTAGTGTAACAATAAAGTTGAAAATGCTAGCTAGCAATATAACAAAAAGAGAATATAGTAATAAATACATTTTTCTACACACATTTTTTTAATGATTTTATTATGCAGGTTTGGTAGTAACAAATTGTGATCCTTATATCAAAATAAATACTTTTATCACTTCTGGACCATAATAATGAAATTTAGTTTGCATGTTTCTTTTCTTGAATTGAAATCTGCTAAGAATGCTCCGGAGGAATTGATGTTAAAAATCCCGTTTGGACTCTATTAGATTTTAGACTTGAAATTTAGCACATATGTTTATTGTACGAAGTAGAGATCCATTTAAAGTTGCTTTTGTGGAAATTCAATTGATTATTGGTTTAGGCGAGCACAAAAAATCTTTCTACTTCTATTTTAGATATTATTAGGAATTCTTAATTCTGACCTTTTTATATCAAGAGGCGAGAGTTACAGCTATAAAAATATTTTTCAATACAATCAAATTCTTAATGCTAAATATCAAAAATTTATGAATATGTAAACAGTATTTATTTATACAGCATCATGAAATACACAATGAAGCGGGTGGATAATGGCTAGTCAGCTATAATTTTGTACTATTTTGCAACTGATGAAACATGGAATTAGCAAATAAAAGAACAATAAGCTTTTCCAGACCAAATTGTCACGCTATTAGTTGGATGTAGGTATGACGTAACACTGAAGTGTACCGATATTCGGGTAATGATATAATTTCAAGCATTACTTACTTTGGGGCTTACTACCTTGATATCAAAATCAGATAAATTGTAGTCCAATCACAACCCTAGATGGATAATACAAAAAAAAAACATGTAAAAAAAAATCTCGTTCGTTAAAAAAAATTTAACTTAAATCGCACAATATTGGCAATCTGTTAATCCCAATTAGTTTTAATTGTCGTTTCTTTCAGTTACATTTTTCTACTTTTTTGTTACAATGGAATTTGACAATAGAGGAAAAGGGTACTTACGTATCGGCGTTACCTCAGCAAAATTTGCGATATCAAAACAATAGATTCTTACGTGCTTTATATGAAAAAGAAAAAAAAACTCAGTCACATTTTTGTGAAAAAAGTGCCACTTTGGCTGCGGTGATAAAAATACGGATGGAATGGAAGGAAATGTTGATACTTTCGTTTTATCGCACCCCAATGTGAACATTCAAAATAACTCTCTAAGTTAGCAGCTTTGATCTACGCTTAGAAAAAACTTGTGTTTGCAAATATTTTTATTAAAGTTAAAAAATTTTTAAGGGATTAATTTTTAAGTTAAAATTTCCAAATTTCACTCATCGGTAACTTCTTTTTTTATTATAAAAAATGTACTGCGTTAATGAATTCTTGAAAAAAGGGTTCTATTTCAGCAATAAACTGTTTTTCCAATAGTTTAATTTATCACTATATTCTCTTTTTGTTATCCTGCTAGCTAGGATTTTCAACTTTATTGTTCAGAACCAACAGTACTGAATGAAACAAATAATAAACCGTGTTGCTCAAAAATTAATTGAGACAATACTTTTTTGCAATACTTCTATTAAAAATTATAATTTTATTGCAAAGAGTAAATTAATGAGTACATACAATGATAAATAGCTATAATGAAATATATATATATATATATATATATATATATATATATCATATATATATATCATATATGACAGTATAACATAAAATAAAAATAAATATAAAAGTAACCTTACACATAGTAGAAATTATAATATCAATTCAAACCAAATAGCTACTTTAAAATAGATAAATTAAGGTCTGATTTTGATGAAACTACCATAAGCAGCTCAGAAAAAGAAAAAATCAAGAAATTTATAAGTAAATAGAAATTCTAACATAAATGACACACACCATTGACAATCTGTTAATTCCAATCAGTTTGAATTGAGTGTCATTTTCTTTTTTTTAGTTTTATTTTTCTTCTTTTCTTTTACAATTGAAAAACATGGAATTTTTTTTTTTTTTTTTTTTTGCCAATAAAGGAAAAAGCACTTACGTATTGGCTTCACTGTAGCAAAATTTGCACCACAATATCAATAGATTCTTATGTGTTTTATAAGAGAAAAAACAGTCAAATTTTGGTGAAAAATGTGCCACTTTGGCTGCGGTTAATATGTAAGTATCAGGAAAAGTACTATCTTTTTTCTCTTTTTCAATCGGTAAAAAATGTCATTACTTACATTTTATCGCACCAATGCCAACGTTCAAAATTTTGCATGTGTTGTACGTGCTAAATTGTGGCAACCATGTGCTTCGTTTCATGTAATGTCGACAATAGGTTGGAATAATATGTAAGAACCGAAATGTCATAGGAAGTTTTGGTACTTATGTATAGTTAGTTGCCAACTCTATTAATAATTCGCCAAGTTAGCAACTGCCATTTCCTATGTGTCGTCCATGCAGAATTGGCAACAGTGTGCTTCGTTTCATATAGTGCCGCCAATAGGCTGCGATAATACATAAGTATTTATTTTTTGACCAAATGGTCATGATATACAGTTGGAAGTAGGCCAGAAGTACTGCTGAAATGTACCAATATTTAGGTGATAACTTAGTTTTAAGCTTCAACTTATTAATGAGCTGGGTACAGATGGATTGTACCCTAAGTATGCTAATACATAAGTACTACTTAATCTAAGCTGCTGTTTACAAAAAGCTTCACAAATAATTTTTTAGCTTATTGGCACCTCACGAACCGCGTCATTATCCGACAAAATCTGACCGATTTTATATAAAATATGTTAGAATCTTTGTTGTTTTGGTATCAAGGTGTGATTAGCGTGTGATCCATTTTGCTGTGGGGTGATGCTACAACATAAGTACCTCATTATCCAAGCTTCTGTTTACAAAAAACTTCACAAATAATTTTTTGACGAAAAAACTGACTTTTGAGTAACGTTATCACATAATTATAAGCAAGAAAATTACAGTTCAGAAAGTAAACGAACATAAAACTATGGGACACTAAAATAGAAATTATTGCATTTACTGAAATCAAAGGGTTATCTAAAAAAGAAAAATTAAGCCTTAATTTTGAAGGAAAATTTTAAATATAAAAAATTCAAACATTAATAAAATAAACAAATAAATATGAAGTAACCTAGAATATAGTAGAAATTATAACATTAATTAAATTACATCCTTTTTTTTAAATTAAGTTAAAGGATAAAATGCGTTGAACGTAAAAATGGTTCGGAATATTTTCAAATGGATAAGCAAAGCAAATGAGACTGTTGCTAAAATAACTAACTAAAAACCCAGTTGTTGAAAAAAAATGGAAAAATCGTTTAAAAATTTAATTTTAAGAAATCTAAAGCGAATTTCGAAAAAAACTTCTTCTTAGTGCACATCATCAGGACCTAGAATAATTATGTGCCAGGTTTCATACTTCTGGGTTGCTTAGTTTGGGCTGTAGAGGTGAAACACACACGCTTAATATTTACTTTATTAATATAGATTAACATAGATTTGCTGTAATAAAAATGAATTTTTATTGTTTTTGAGTAACCACATAAGTTTGGCTTAAAGAAATATTTTTTTAGGTTTTTACAATGTTTTAAATGATATTTCTTGCTTAAAAACAAGTATATCTAATTCGGCTTATAAAATTCATGCATCAATTATTTATTTTGCCTAGAATTTTTAAAATGTTGTAAATTCTCGAATAGTAAGGCATTATTTTTCGGCGTTTTTAAAATTTAATTACAGCTTTTCAGAAAGGAAAAACATAAGTTTGTTTAAATAAAATATTACATAAGTGTATATACATTTTTGCATTTCTAAATTGAATTAATTAAGAATATTTTGAACACAACTTCTTTTATCGGTGTGAAATGAATTTTATTGGCGATTTTCATTTTTAAATTATTTCAGTTTCTTCAAGTATTGAATTCTTTGAGTTCTCCCATAGTTACTTAATTACGCTTGGTTGCAAATCCAATATTCATTTTTACACATAGTTTATAAACCTTAGAAGCTTTTTACTTCGTTTTTGATCCATTTTACCTGTTGAGAAAATGCCACGAACAAAACTTTCTCAAGTTATTTTGGGAAAACATATTTAGAATTGGTGGAATACTACTGAAAATGATGCTTCTAAAAATGAGACTTCAGCTGATACTGCAGTTAGATTTCCAAATAGAAATCCATTTCAATAATCCTTGTGATGTACCCTATCTCCTTTTAAAGTTAGTTCCAATAATCCTAGATCACTTATGTATCTGATTTTTTTTAAATATCTGAAAACTGATAATTCCCATTCTTTATAATTGACAAACAAATATTTTCAAAGCTGGAAAAGAAAAAGTGAAATTCGGATAATTTTTTTTTTCATGTTCATTCAAGAATATTTATTAAATAGGAATCCAAGGTCAGAATAGAGCCGACTATTTTCAACAATTTTGTGTTAGCCTTGTGATAGACTATCATAATATATTGCCTAAGAATAAGTTGATGGAATTATTAAGGAAATACTCTATTTCTCATACACATAATTTTTCATCAGCAAAGAGATTAATGCAAGCATATTTTCGTAAAACAACCCAAAATTAACAGAAATTAGAATTAAACTCATAATTTTTAACACGTATATAAAACAAAAACTCTAAAGTGATTAGTTTATACCTGTAATACATGTATTTGAGCAATGCTATTCCCATTTCCACGCCGTGGCCGTAGTTGCCGAGTGGTATAGGTATCGGATCGTGGCTGGCTTTGTCACGAGTTCGAGCCCAGTACCATTAAAGACCCGCCGTGTAGGGCAGCCATGTACGCTAAATCTGTGGAGACTTGAAACGTCCTCCCGTTCGTGTGATGTGGTGGCAGCTCAGGTGTCGTCCACGTCACTTGACCAAGGTTCAAAATTACGTGATCTGTCGACAAAAGCCCTCGTGTAGCTGAACAGTGCGACGTTAACATTTACTCACCCACATCTATGCCAATAGGTAGTTTGCGTATATGCAGCTTTATTGGAGGTAAATTCTGTGACTTTCTTTGGTACGCTAGAACGTTGCTACTCTTTTTTTTCTACGTCAAAACACCTATGGAATTTCTTGAATCCATAAGAAAAAGTTTGAAGAGGATTCAAGATACACTTAGGAGTACTAGAGGTGATGCTGTAAATTATATTAGACACCATTACAAAGAAATTTTAATTGCACTGAAAAAACTGACGGAAACGAGTGAAAGCTTTAATAAACGCACAGTTGCAGGAAGTTTATTAGTCGTTATGCAGTCACATTTGTTATTATGTTACTTAGGCTTCTGACAACCGGTGCTGTATGAACTCAATCATAAACACACAAACTCAGTGGCGCAACAGCCTATGAGGGCCAGAGCCTACTGTCACGATCTCAGTATACGCGATGATTGGGCGCTGAGGTGCATGAGCAGATGTCCCGTTCAGATGGTCAGTCCGAAGCGAGACCCCAGTGTTTAAGTCCCTAAGCAAGCTCGATGCTCATTTATCGACCCACTGCAGTAGGGATGTAGGGTTGAGTCGACCTCGCCTAGCCCGGGAATAGAACCCAGACCTGTGGTGTGGAGGCGCGATACGCTACCACTCGATCACTGGGCCTTCAGGAAGACAATGATGCTCAAAATTATTTTCAAACAAAAGGACTTAATATCCAGCAAAGCACTCAAAAAATACGTGCTTTACAGACCGTATTAGATGCAAAACGAGAGGAATTCGTGGAAGAAGTTTAATATATGCTAGAAGTTTATATGAAGAGCTTGAAATTTCTTTTGAATCCCTAAGACGAATCAAGAGGAAGATATACACTCAGGAACATTGAAAATAGTGTCCCAAGAAGGAAGCTAAGTACAATCGCAAAACTTTGCAAATAAGTAAAGCGTAATGTGATATGCAAATGATCCAAGTTTTGTGCCAATACGCATGCTCATACACGCCAAGGTGGCGCTACAAGCAGGAAGAGGATGCTATATAAGCCAGCGCAAATTCGAAGATTCATAAACGTGATGACTACCTGCCGATTGTAGGAAGACTTTGGTAAGCGAAACATGATAGGTAAACGTGCTAGAAGATATTTCCCACAGTTAAGCGAGTTTGAGAGAGGCCTGATTATCGGGATGAAAACTGCAGGCTGGTTGACGTGCCGTGTTGCTGGCCAGGTTGATCGTTCGGAGTGTGCCGTTAGAAACTGTTGGGAGCAGTGGACACGAGAAGGTACCCACGCGTGGAAAACCGGGTCTGGAGCAACCAGGAAGACCACGAGGAGAGAGGATCGAAGGATCGTGTGGCAAGCACTTGTGAACCCCACAGCGACTCGTTCAACGATACGAGCAGACGTAGGCGTAGCAATTGTTCTACAAACAATTTCCAGACACCTTGCAGAAGCAAATCTTAAATCCAAGCACCCTTTCCGTGCATTCCATTTAACACCGGAACATCGGCAACTGCGTTTACAGTGGTGCCAAGCCAGATCAATGTGGAAATTCACAGATTGGCAAAAGGTTGTGTTTAGAGATGAATCCCGGTTTGTTTGGGGGACAGATGATAATCGTGTACGGGTGTGGAGGCGCCCTGGTGAGCGGTACAATTCCCCCTACACTGTTCTACGTCACACTACCTGCACAGCTGGTGTAATGGTCTCGGGGGACATAGCCTATGATAGCCGGTCCACTTTAATTGTGATGCGTGGAACCTTAACGAGCCAACGTTATGTTGACGATATTCTTCAACCCCATGTAGGACCTTTCCTAAATGGTCTCCCAGGGGCAGTTTTCCAGCAAGATAATGCTCGTCCGCATACAGCAAGAGTTGTTCAAGACATCCTACGTCATTTTCAGACTCTTCCATGGCCGACCCGCTCCCCCGATTTGTCCCCTGTAGAGCACGTGTGGGATCAGCTAAAACGGCAGATGCCTTAGTGTCACTCTGTATATGATTTAGAGTTGGATGTTCAAGATTTGTGGGCCCATCTGCCTGACATGACAACATGACAATATAAGGCCCATCATGACAACGTAAGGTGTCTAATCAACTCAATTCCGGACCGTGTGGCGGCATGTATTGCAGCTGGAGGTGGTCCAACGTTAAAGTTGCCCAGTATTTGTTTCGTTGCACACCCTGTATTCGTTTAATTGTTTTGTTTTTTAGATCAAGTGATTTTGTTTTTTGACACAGATGAATCTCTCATTTGTGTCATTGTAAAGATGTTCAGTTATCACACGAAGATAATTTGAGGCGAACAATATTTTCTTCATTAGACAGTATTACTGCTGAAATTCGAGAAAGGTTCTAACAGTTGCAGAATCTTGTGCAAAAATATGCTTTTTTATGGCCTGAAGTGATATTGCGCATGAAAGAACTTAAGTTAGTTCAAGCTCCTCAAGACTTAATAAATAAGAATTTCAACTTGAGTGCGTACATCTACAAGCTTTCGTAGCTGCAACAGACCCAGGCTGTAAAAAAAGAACTCATTAGGTACGGCTCTCTGGCTTTATTAAAATATAGTATCGAGTCAAAACTTGAAGAGGGCATACCAAACATTGTCATAATGTTGAGAAGTTTTTTGACATCTGCCATCAGTAATGCCAGTTGCGAGAGAAGCTTCTCTAAGCTAAAATAATCAGAAATTATATCAGATCGACTATGTTCACATTTAGGCTAATACATTTAGCTATTCTTGCAATTGAACATGACATACATATTGATATTTTCAATTGTGAAAAAAATTTTGCTATGAAAAAAACACGAAAAGTGCATTTTGAATCAACAAAAATATTTAAAGCTGCGTTTTTTCAATTTTAGTAATTTTCTTAAGTAATAATTAAAATAGAGAGACAACGAGTTTCTGGTTGGTCTCAGGTGGCGAAAGCCCACTGAGACCACTGACCACTGACTGCTACGCCACTGATTGAAGTGCCAATGAATTAGGGATACCTATCTAGTAACGATTTAAGCCTCCTCTGGCCCTGATAACGGCTGCCATACGACGAGGCATAGATTCAACAAGATTCAAGAAACTTTCCATGGGAATGACTTGCCAAACCTTGGTTAAAGCTGTCCATAATTCAAAAAGGCTCATTGATGCTGTGTGATGGCCTTTCACGCCTTGTTCCAAAACATCCCAAAGATGGTCCGCAGGATTTAAGTTTGGTCTAATTTATTACCGGAAAGTCAGAGGTATGGTCATCCAACCAGCTTGTAGCCAACCGTAACTTGTGAGAGGTACAGTTGTCTTGTGTGGAAAACCATTACCAAGCGGATAACAGAATAGCGTAAGCGGATGGAGATGATCACCCAGCAACTCTCCGCACCGAATTCCATTGAGGGAGGTTGGTACACGCACCAAAGACCCCAGAGTCACGTAAAAACACCCCACACCATTATTGAGTCACCATGCTTTTGTATTCCAAAATGTCATGCTGGATCCACGGATTCATGAGCCTGATGCCATATTCTGAGCCTCCCGTCGGCTTTAAGCAGTTGGAATCTTTTCAAATAGGGAGATCGAAAAGTGCCATGGTTGATTTATTGATTGAATATTAACGTTGCACTGTTCATCTACACGAGGGCTTATGGTGACGGACCAAGTAATTTTCAACCATGATCAAGTGACGTGGACGACACCTGAGCTGGAGCCCTCTCTCCTAACTACCACATAGCACCCACGGGAGGATGTTTCAGCTCTCGACAGATTTAACGTGTATCGCTGCCCCACACGGCGGGTCTTTAGTGGTACTGGGCTAGAACACATAACATGCCTGTCATGATCCGATACCTTGACCACTGGGCTACCGCAGTCTTTGTTTCGTTCTTGAATCAGTCTTAATATGACTTATGATCCGGATAACTTTAATGGTCAATTATTCTTTCCATACATAGTCTCAAACAACAGAATTTCAAACCGTATGTAAACTGGTAAAATTAGCAGGAATGTATTTTTATGTAAAGAAAGTTGTCCAAGTCTAGGCCTAGGCCTAATACCATAAGCAATCCCTTATCTCATTCAGCCCAAATGCGGCCATCGTTGAGTTTGGCTTGTGCCTAAGTTTGTGATATAGTAAGTTGGGCACAGTTATTTGTTTGAAAATACTGCTTGTACGAGTAATTAACAATGCACGCTATACATGGTGGTATTGAAAATACAGGCATGCATTACATGTACGGCTGTGCAAATGGTAATGGCATATCTTCGCTACGAATGTATTACGCACAGCTTCCAGATCGAAGAACGCCAGATCACAAAATTTTTCAGTGGTTACATCATCTACTTCATGAAATACGCTCGTTCCAAGTCACCAGACATGATGCTGGTCGACGAAGAGCTGTACGCATTTCAAGCCTAGAAGAAGGCACCTTGAACGTTGTGGCGCGTCAAGTACACGAGGTTTACCTTTTCACGAAAGTGTGAGTCATCAGACTGCTTGTAGAGTGTTGAACGAAAATCGCTTACACCTCTTCCGTTTTCAGCGATTACAAACTTTGAATGTGGCAGACTATCTTCTCCGACTGCCAGTGAAAGGTACAGCAATGTGCGCTGCAGCTGGACTTAATAGATCACGTGCTGAATAGTTACAAACAGTTATTGTAAACATTACACTTATCAACGACGCTTTCAATAAACACTTTGTCTTTTCTTTCGTCTCTTATTTTTTGTGTGTTTGTTCTTAACCGCGTCACTTGTGCTCGTACGTTACTGTACAATAAATGATTGTTAAAATATGTCCTTACTTACCCTTAAAGTTTGTACTATGAATTCAGGACCACACTATATACCAAGGATGGTGATCCAGTGGCACGCGTACCATCAATGGCACGTGACACAATATTTTGGGCACGCCAGAGATCAAAGTGGTTTGCATTTTATTTCAAAATAACAAAATTCACTATGAAATATTACGAACAAACGCGGAAGATCGATCGCAGGGCGGCGGGCAGTATACTCGTTTGTTATTTATTGTCTCTTAGTTACATCTTGGACTACAGTTGATTATGTCTACTCGTAGCATAGTTGATATCATCGACGTAACTATATTTTAAAATTGTCATGTGTTATATTTACGATTTTTAACTGTTATTTAACACGGCTAGTTCAGCAAATGAAAAAAAGTGCAAGATTGTGAGTTTAACAGAAAATTTCAAACGGCGAATCTAGAAATATGGCATGATTAGTAAAGGTGACAAAGTGGTGTGTGTTTTATGTTCTAAAACAGTGATATGCAGAACATCGTCTGTGAAACGGCATTTTGAGACAAACCACAAATCTTCTTGACAAAAAAGTGAGCCACAGTAAAAATAATTAATTACTTACAAACCCTTTGGCAGATGACTCCAATTTAGCATGCATTCTACTAAAACTTACAATCCTAATATAAGTTATTTGTCATCTACACTCAATCTGCAACAACAGAAGTCACACCAAAAATATGTTCCTTTAATTTGAATTACATATATAACTAAAAAATTGACAACTATACAGTGAAAAAGGTATGTTTTCGTAGTAAATAAAGAGTTTTGAGTTTTTGGTTAGTATTTAGTTTTATTATTTTCCCCATGATCATAACTGAAGATTATTTGACAACGCATCTATACCTCATTAAACACTTCTATAGAAAAAATGGCACGTTGATACATAAAGGTTCACTACCCCTGCTATATGCTATCTAGTTTTAAAAATCACAGATAGAGCCTACTTTTGCATAGGGGTCTAGGGACTCAGAAAAGATTTCTTGAGGCCCAGGACCTCAAAAAGTCTTAAGACGTCCCAATTTGCAGCAATAATGCAAATATGTGGATTTACATTTGCGCTTCGAATATGTTCGTGAACATATGTTGAATAGTTCTAATATAATGATGTAAAGAACTAAAAATAACTGTATGATTTAACGAAAGTTTAAAATATTAAGGTATATTTATCTATAACAACTTGTGCACTATTGTACAATAAAAGAAAGCGGTATTCTAAAATACATGAAAATTTTAACTACTATTGTAAATGCGAAAGTTTGTATGTATGGATGTTTGTTATTCTTTCACGCAAAAACAACGGAATGGATTTTGATGAAACTTTACAGTGATATAGCTTATATATCAGAAAAACACATAGGCTATAATTTATAAAGATATTGTGTGAAGTGTCCAAAATAAAACGATTATTGTCAAGTAAGTAGGGAAAAATTCATCTGCAAAAACTCCCACGACAGCATATATATCTATTTCTTATGAGTGAAGCAAAGCTTTCCCTTTTTGATTTGTCCATGCCAGGCACCAGGAACTGCGAAGGCTTGAACTGGCGGTGCGTGAGGTAGATTACAATTTTAACATAAATAAATACAACAGAAGGTAATATTAACGTATTACACTTCTAGATATAAATTATTCACACTATTTTAAGCATTCATTACACAAAATTTGTAACAATGTGTTACATTTGCTGAGCAGAGATCAGCTTAAGAAGGTTTTTCCAAAAACTGATCCACAAGAAAGTTACGAGGCGAAAAAAAGCTGCTAGATCTACAGACATAAAATTTAACAAACATGTTTTTTTCCAGCAGAGATATGCATACCCCCTTTTTTGTTTAACTTGCAATTCACGCAAAAATTAATTCTTTAAAACTTCTTTATCCTTCAATCTGTATTGTTTAATTTTTCAATTCACCCGTGCCAAGAACGGGTACTATACCAGCTAGTATCAAATATTTTTTTAGAAATAGTCCTTACACCTTTACACTCATGAAACTAATTAAATTACGAGATTCTTCCATAGAAAGAGCGTTCCAATCCTTCCTAGAAGAAACAAGATTGCTCCGCCAAAGCAGGAATTTTTTTCTTGATACTTTATTTTTTTCTCGTTATGCAGATTAGAATTTGTTTCATAAGCCAAACATGTATTGGATTTTCGATTGGAAATAATAATTGAAAATACGTATCTTGTGAATTTCCGTGTTATTTTCTATTTCATTTTCTTTTTTCTATTTAATGTAGATTCTCGTTTTGAATTTAACCGGAAATCAGTTTATATATGATTACAAATTTCATAATGTTTAATGTAGATTTGGTATTTTTGTGTTTTAGAAATATTCTTTTCATTCGCTTTCGATCAAAAATTCCGTTTTACTTGCTTATCAAGAAAGCAATTTTTGGTATAAGGAATTATTAATATAATATTAAAAAGAGAAAGAAACAGATAATCGAAGAATAAATATAATTTATTTTTGGATCGACATTAGAGCTTTAAGATGCATAGAAAAAGTTCACAAAAATAGAACAAGATATAAATTAATATGTACAGCGCTTTAAATAGTTCATAGAATTTTTTCCTAATATTCCATTGTTCTTGCTCTGAAATAGATAAAAACATTCAAATTATTAATTACATCTAATTCGTATTATTACCATATTAAAAAATAAAACTGTGTTGTTTCAAATAAACTGTAAGTTTATTTATATCCAAAGAATCAAAAAATAATTTATGTTTTCTTTACTAAAAATCAAAATATTAAAAAGGAATGAAATTTTGTAAAGGGGCTTTTAACATTTTCTTAGCTTTATAATTTCTTTTCAATAAATTTGCTTTTACAAATTGCAAACAAAAATCTGCTCTTTTAGAATTACAGTACTTTTTCAAAATGGTACATTTTATATTCAAATATGATAGCAATTTCTTCATTGTTCAGTGAATAAGACTTAATTCTATTTCTGAAAAATTTATTAACTACAAATGGATTTGACAGAATAATTCATTTTTCAAATTATTAATACTAAATAAATTATGAGTGCCCTTTTCACGGTCATTTTAAATTCGTAAACATGTTGTTCCAATGAGTTTAGGAATTGAAAATGAAGTCCAATTCTGTTTTTTTTCCTTATACCTATACCAACAAATCCATTTGAATGCACTATACATTTAATTCGAAAGAGTAAAATATGATGAAGATTTCTATAGAATTATATTTTAAAAATCGGATAAAAGTGCATAGCTGAATATTTTTTAATATCCAAAACTAACAAACCATTCTGGATACTTAATATATAAATATTTTCAAAAATGAGGAAAAAAAGTAGAAATCCTGTCAATTTTTTTCTCTTTTCTTTGCTTTTTCAAACACGTTTTTCAAATATACACAACAGTCAAAGCTCCAGAAGTATAAAATAGAAACTCCTTAGTCTTACCAACTATCATTAAAAGTGATTCAATAGTTTTTGAAAAATTCGTGGAACTCTGTGTGTTTTTTAACTTTACCCATCATTTTCATATTGTTCATCGTTTTCTCCCTCACAATAAGCCATTTTCCAACCGCACTCTGTTCTAGTTTTTCACGTTCAAAATAAGTTACATCAGTGCTTCTCAAACTTTCAATACTGGCGCCCCCCTTTTCGATCACAATTTTTATCGCGCCCCCTCCCTATACATTAATAATGTACTGAATGCAATAATAATGCACTTTGACGCTAAAGCTACAATTGGCGATCTTAATTATAAACCATACAAATTAGTAACATAAGTATTAAAAAAAAATTTGTATATTACTTTTAAGCAAAATAAATAAATAAATAAAATAATAGGATAATTATTATGTTATTTTTCCTTTCTGTAATTTTTAAATTGAACATATTGCAAAATGCGGTGGCTGCTTAGAAGACAAAATATAGATATCTGCTAAATATAAAAAAAGAACTCAGTGGGTCAATTTCTAATCATAAGCATTCCTTATAAAAACTTTTCTTTGCAAGACAAACCCATGGAAGTCTTTAATACTTATTAAACTTGTGTTCTTAATTTAGTATTAATTAATTAGTTATAAAATATTCTGTGAAGCACTGATACATTAAAAGTATACCGTCTGAAGTGCCCACTCTTTGCTCGAGTTCATTTATAAGCAAATAAAACATTATTGATATAATAGCTGAATTGTAAGGAGAGCAAAGCCAAGTGCGCGACAATGTTTACAAAAATGTAAAATGATTTTTTTAAAATGATTGCTCAAATTATAATTAGTTTTAAGCGAATTGCAATTTTAAGCCTCACAGAATTAGCATTTATAATTGATGTGAAATAATGAACAGTAATATAAAATTCCGATGAAGATTAATTGTATTATTTTTAATATTTAAAGCGAAAAGACTTCATGTTTTAACCCGGGAGAAGGCGCGCACTCGATACGGTCGCGAGCGGGGTTATTGAGTCACCCCAATCCTTTTTTTATAATTCTTTTATTGTACACGATACAAATCATGATTCTAGTGAATAATTTAACTAAGAGAAAGTTCACTTACCTACTTTCAAGGACTTTTCAATTTTTCTTTGGTAACAAATAAAAAGTTTTGCCAGAATTAACGATTTCATAATCTGTGTGTCCCACGCGACCACTTCCGTGTAAAAAGTATATTCATTATGATAATATGTATGTTACTGCTAAAAAAATTGTGTGAAACGTTTTTCGTTTTGCTTTTAATGTTTGAGAATACTCATAAAAATAAATCTTGGCCAAGTAATCCTTCAAAGTGTGTGTGTGTGCTCTCCGTGGTTTTTCAAATATCATAAAACTCTTTTGCATGGAAAAAAGCGCAACAGAGAAATACATTACTTACAACTTCACTAAATGAGAAACAGACACACATAAGAGAGGGATCATAACTAACTGTACTAATAACTTAGAAGGTGAAACATATTACAGCTATAATGCGCAGTATTTCAAAAATATGACAGTGATGAATTTTTTATGTTACTAAATTTTTTCGATTCTGGGTCTGGGATATTTTTTTTCTGTGAAAGAGTAGCATGCTAGGTTTAAAAAGAACGTGAATGGGCCACACACAGGCACCCCAATGTCCGGCCCCGAGCGAGCGAGATGGTTTCGGGAACGTCGCAAAGCCGACGCCGCGAGGAACTTTACTGCTGCCGCCAACCTCGCGAGCACGTCTAACACTGGAATACCTGTACTTATGGACGTAACGAATGAACAGACTGCCGCCACAATACCACTATAGACTGTACATTCACCAGAAATATTAATGTTGACATTATGCCGTATGTTTCGTATTTCACATATCACAGACCTATGATAAATAAAATCGTTGTCAAATATTTGTTGTAATAATAATTTATGTTTCTATTATGTATCTGTTCTTTTTTATTAAAATACTTAAAACACCGTCAATCCTGTTTTTATTTATTTCAATCTTTTATTTTAAAAGCGATTCGCTAACATAGACGTTTCACGTGAAAACCAACGGCTGTGTGCCCCAGCACAGTCCCACCCGATTTTTAGCTTTTTTTCCTAAAAAGGGGGCGTGGCTGAATTGCCTAATTTGTTTTCAAATGAAGTTTTATTCAACTTCTAACTTTCCGACATGCACAAGTGATATATCAATCGAAAGCTAATAATGCAAAGAATAGGATTAAATGAAAATAAAAAAAAAAAAACGATAGGTTTGTGATTTGGGGGGTACCAAGTCCTCTTAAGGAAATGTAGAAATAACTTTTTAAAATGTTTTTTCTGGCGTTTTTTAATTGTTGGCTAGAAGGATATTTCCTGGTCACAGCGATCTACAGTACCTACGATAAGATTGTAATCGAAAAACAATCCTCAGCTTAACGGTATGTTCATTTTTTTTTTAATTTTTGAGGTTGATTCTGCAAGTATCACGAGTACTACTTGCCAAGCACCATCTATTGAATTGAACCAAAGTTAACTTTTCTCGATATAGACTCGGTTTCAATAAAAAGTTGAAACCAAAATAAATTCTCCCTAATGTTTATTTGTGTGTAACACTAAGATGCAAGTAAAAAAATTACGCCATATAATACTCAGAAGTGAAATTTCGGAGCATTATCGCCGTGACCAATATTATTAGGGGCATGAGACAGTTAAAAAGTTAATAGAAACATTCGAATGTCATAATTTTTATTCAAGATGATTGCCACGATTTAAATGTTCTTCAATTATTATTTTTTGGCATTCGGTTCAATAATGGTAATAACCTAAAAGTTGGTACTAATTTTTATTATTAACCATTGAAAATATTTAGCATTTCTATATAGAATATTTCTCACAATAAGCAAAATAAAAACTTGAATAATAAAATTTTTGGATTAAATTTTCTTAATCTTTTTTTTAGAATTATGTAATGTTTCAGTTTCGAGTGTTTCTTGTAATGTATCCAAATAAGAACTCTAACTAGTTATGTTTTAAAGACATTTTTAAAGGCAGTTGTTTCCGATCTTTATGGGTTTTCAGTATATCTAAAGTTTTCTAAGCAAAATATTCCATTAATAAATATGCTCTCGTAATTGTGGCGAAAATATTTAATGGAATGAAACCTAAGGCTGCAGATTTCATTAATGGGAACTAAGATGTATACAGTTCTTCCCTGATAAGACTCCAAAGGGAACTTACGTTCTTTGGTATAAAAGAATGTAAGTGGGAAGCCAATATGTCCCCGAGATTCACGATTGTTCGTTTTCAATCCGTTGTAAGCGCGAGTCATTGAACCGGTATACAGGGTAAATACAAATGAGAGACCCGATAAAAATATCATGTTTTCGGAACTACTGTATAGATTACACAATACATGAATAAAAGTGAAACATATCACGCGCTTTTCCTACCAATGATGAACAGCTCATTAAAGACCGCTGTAATTGAAATCCAAACAACGCGACAATGAAAAAAGGAGTTTTTAAGTATCAGAGCATGCACGTAATTTTTTCACTTATTTCCGTACAACGTGATCTTAGAAGTCACTACGGAAAAAAATAACCAACTAAAAATGCATTCCGTGATGGATTCACGAATTTCAGAAAACAGATTACTTGTGTTAAAAAAAACTGGTCATCCACGCTTCTCGGAAGAAGCAGTGATGAGGTGGAGTTTTGTATGAAGTCCCCGGAAGTCTAAGAAAGTTGCCGCCTGTGAAAGTTTTCTGGAATGTCCGAAAAAACTATGTGGAAAATTTTACGAAAAAAATTAAATTTCAAGCCGCATTATTTGTAACTGACGTAATAAATAACAGATGGCATCTAGTCGGGATTTGTGCCGCCTTATGACCCTTTGATAGAGTGATGTTACAAAATGTATGAAACTATTGTGAATTAAAGATTGCATGTATACCATGTAACAAAAGAATCATGCATTGAACATTTGTAACAGTAAATACACTTGGTGTATTTCTCTTTGCATTTGTATATCACTTTTGTAAAATGTGAAGTATTTTCCATAATACGATTTTTTTTAATCGGATCCATCATTTGTACTCAACCTGTATTTAAGCGATATTTCTCTGTTTTAGGCACATCCCATTCATGTTCTCTCCTCCGTTTTGGCACATACTTTTCTAGTTACGTCTATATATCACAGATGTATCCCATTATTATTAAGAAGTCTCGGGGATGTTAAAAATGTTTCAAAAGCACAAAATAAAAAGAATTTTCGACCAGAAATAATTCTTTGAGGTTAAAATGAAATAATTTGATTCTTTTACACATTTTTTACAAAGGAATAAAGATTCAAAAAAGTATAAAATGTCTAAAATCATAATTTTAAAAATAATAAACACATAAAAATAAGAAAATGTTTTGTAAGAAACATATAGTAAGTTTTATGATGCGCATGATATTTTCTGCAATAATAATTCTAATTACTAGCAATAAGTTGATTTATAAAGTCAAATATATCCTTACTACATTGTAGCGATTTTATATAAATAGAATAAAAAATAAAAAAAATTTATAAATTTTTTAAAAAGAAATTTAATTTTTTTGAAATTTTTCAAGAAATTAAAAATATGTATGATTTAAAGATTATGTTAGAGTTTATTATTCTGTGATAGTCTTTGAAACGCAACGCGCGTAAGTGAAAAAAACACAAACTAAGAAAAAAGGCTTGAAAGTTTTAAATTTAAAAAATGATGCCTTCCTGTTGCTCAAACAGCTCAATTTCTCTGTAGTCTTTTAAATTTTTTTGGCTCTGCGAGCCTCAACAGATTATGCCAAGCTCCTCTTTCTTGACATAAAAATTCGACGATTGTCACGTTCAGCCAGTGACACACAAACATTTTTGTTAATTTTTAAGCCAAATTTCTCTAAAATAGTAATTAGTATTTGATTTCTACCATTAAAAATGCCAGTTGTTAGATTTGCAGCAATATCTGCAATCTGATGACTAGAACCAATCGTCTTAGGACAAAACTTCCAAATTAATGAATTTAAACTTTCATTTGGATTCTGTGTCTCACCTCCTAAACATTTCTTCAAGAATGCCGGATGAGATAAGTCTGTAAATACAGGCTTAATTACATCTCTAACAGCTACTTACACCATATATTTGGATTTTCAGGACAAAACTAGTGCATTGGTTCATCATCAGTGCTGCAAGAATGACCCCAAACAGCCCAAATGGTTTTCCGCATTTCCTTTACACTAGTAGAATTGCATCGAATAGCATTACCATAGTAATGCGCAAGCTTATCAATTAAATTATCAGTTAACCTACCTTTACAGCCTATATTTTTACCATCAGATAACTTATTTTTACCATATACTAATTTACGCATCCTAAGTCTTCTACCCATTCCCTTTTGCACATGGCCTACACATTCTATTTTCTGAATAAGATGGTCATCACCGTAAGACTTGTTTTCAGAAAGGGCATTGAATGTTTTTGTGTGTGTGTGTCACCATCTCCTACGTAGTTCGAATATTTCATGTTGTGAAGTTTTTCTGATCGATTAAAAATCTTCAACATCCCGTCAACCTCCATCTTACCAACAGGGCCAGAATAATTTTTTCTACATGAAATCTTATGCACTCTTTGCCATTTTTTTAACTTGATAACCAAACTTTACCCCTTTATAACTATCGCATCCTTTGCAAAATGAGGACAACGCTTCTCTATCCAAAACCTTACCTGTTGGGACTCCTATTACAGTACATACTCCAATCAACGATGAATGTCCTCTCGTCTTCCAGGTCCTATCACCACTTACCGTTAAAAGGATATGAGGCGACAAAGAATTTTCTTCGACGATTTCCTTCATTACAAGTGAAAGTTTAGGTAAAATCCTAGGAGAGCCCACATCCTTGGCGACAAACCGAAAAAAGCGCCAAGCGAAGCCGACAATGGTGGCAAAGGAATATAGCGGGAAAAGGTGGATGCGTAATGAAAATATATGTAAACAATACAGAAATTAAACATTTAAGATAAAAAATATAAAAACAGCACTTACTTTCTTACTGCTAATCTTTTCCAAGTGGAGGGTACAGCGTAACGACAGATTTTAAAAAACTTTAAAGGTCTCATCGCTAAGCGAATGATCGTGTGAGCGCCGCCATATTTATTCTGCGAGGTAATGGTCAAACATACATTCGGCGTGGCTGGTACAATTTCGAAGAAAGCGTTTTATTGCCGACCATGTTACATCATGCCGATCATTACATTTAGGACATTCATAACTCAAAGCAATCAATCCTTCCTTCATACACCATTCAATCAATTCTTTCTTACCTTTCACATTCAACAAAGTAAAAAAGTTCTAAATTATATTCCCACACACACGCAGCCAGCCCGGAGCACAACAAAATTAAATTCGAAATGCTCGCCCACAATACACTGGTGTGCAAAAATTAAGGACGAGACGGTTTTTTCAATATAACTTTGTACAAAAGCTTTCCAAATCAACACATTTAATACCGTAAGATTCCCAATACGTAAGGACATGTGTAATATGTATGCAACAGTTACTAAAACAGAAATCAGCGGGATAAAAGAAGCTTGATTGAAAAGTAGCATGGAGCGCAATGCGACTGAAGGCCGAAACATCCCTGTGATGGGTGTCCAGCAAGAAACATCCGGTCTTTAGTAGGGGATATGATCTCCCCTGACTGCTAGGCAGGTTTCACAGCGTCTGCCCATGCTGAGAATGAGGGTGTCAATGAGTTGTTGAGGCATTGCTGCCCATTCGTCTTGTAGCGCCAATCGAAGCTCCCGAATCGTTACTGGTGGTAAGGTACGAGCTGCCAAGCGTCTGCCTAGAAAACCCATACATGCTCGATGGGATTGAGATCCGGAGATCGTGCCGGCCAATCCATACGTTCAATATCTTCCCTCTCTAAGAGCTGTTCGGCAGCTACTGTGCGATGACATGGTGCATTGTCGTCCATGAAAAGGAACTGCAGACCCATAGCGCCTCTAAAAAGATGCACATATGGAAGAAGAATCTCGTTACAATAACGGGTCCCGTTGACTGAACCTGCGTCGAAGATGTGAAGGTCTGTACGACTACCAAGCATGATGCCTCCCCAAACGAGAACACCGCGACCTCCATACCTGTCCCTTTCAATGATGTTCGAGGGATGATTGCGGCTTCCCCGCTCTCTCCAGATGAGAATCGCTACTCAAACTGAATCTGCTCTCATCTGTAAAGAGTACTCGTCCCCATTCATTGTCTCTCCAATTCCGGTGTTCCCAGCACCACAGAGAATGCCTTCTCCGATGGGCAGGCATTAAAGGTACACACCGTACAGGGCGTCGTGCAAACAGACCACCACCGTGCAGTCTTCTGGACACGGTAAAATGCGATATCGGTCATCCAGTCGCCTGTGTGTCGTGTGTCTAGCGATTTCTCCCGCTGTCTGCCGCCTGTTTCTTCTGGCCTGTAAGACAATGTACCGGTCATCTGCGGGTGTGGTTCCTCGTGGACGACCACTACTGAACCCCCGGATAGCTGTTCCTGTAGTTTGAAATTGTCTCCAAAGTCGTGAAACGATGCTGTGAGCAATTCCGAACTCTGCAGCCACACTTGTCACACTGCGGCCTTCCTCCAACTTCTCCCAATGATTCGACCTCGGGTAAAATCATCCAGATGTCGTCTAACAGATTGATTATTCGCCATTTCTTCGTGCAATCTCTTTGCCAGAAATACTGATCTTACACCGACAACATGCTTTATACTACTCAGACACTCCCCCATTACGTCTACCTGCATATCTGCGCATGTGCTACCGTACATCACCTTAGTTAATCTCCTGATTGGTCTTTCTGTCCGCTCTGCCTCTTCGTTCAGCTGATATGCTAATTTTTCGACTTCGTCCTTAATTTTTGCACACCAGTGTATACGAAAATGCTAGAAATAGTTAGGGTTACCACATGCAGTGTTTAAAAAAAGTAGGGTTACCAAGAATGCACAATTATCGCCAACCAAATTAATTCGCGCCAAGGGTGTGGGCTCTCCTAGGAGTGAACCAAAGTGTATTGTTAATAATATAATTTTTGTTCAACAAGAGATAAGGAAGACTCATTATACAGCACAAAAGGTTTTTAATGACCTTAGCCTATGTGTATCTTATTGCTAAAATAGATCTTCTGTTACTTTCTGGAGCATTATTTTTATTCCCAGCGTTTTCACAGCTTTAAAAAGTACAAACACTCCCCCAGTTTTTACAATGCATTTCAAAATTTGAACATAAACCACGAGTGGACTTTTCGTTAATTGTTAATTACATGTCTTATTAATTGTTATGACATTTTAAACAACATGATACTGACAAAATAGAGCTAAAGGTCGAAATAAAATCAAAAAAACGATATCCTTTGAAGAGAGAGAGAGAGAGTTTTCACTTACCTTAACAAGATTTGATTTAAATGAAGTCTGAATTCCTGAGATTTTATTGCTGGAAGCATACTTACCAGTATATTTTTTTCTGCAACATGTGTATGAGGACATACATTGATGAATTGGTTACCACGAAATATATATTCTTTTCTTGGGGAGTTTGCCCGATGGTCTGTTATGTGAGTTATCCATTTAATAAATCAAATGATAAATAAAAAGTGCTATAAATGTTTTGAATTTCTATAAACGATTTCAAACAACGTTGTTTTGAGTTTCGATAAGTTATTTCAAAATACGTGTTAGCATTACCACAACAGAATGAAAACACGTCAGAAAGAATGTGTTGAGTAGCAAACTCCCTTATGATTCACCCAAGTGTTTAAAATATTTCATGCGGCTTATTAAAAACAGAAAAATGAAACGTATGCGCAAATCAAGAATAAGTGGGTGTGGCATGCGTCCATTTAAAAGCTGATACTACTAAATTGTTGTTTGGAATTTTTTAAATATTTGCGAAGTTTTTGTAGTATTATCACGTCGTTGGTATCAAAATGTTCAGAAGAAAATGAGAAATAGCATATATATATGTTTTTCGAAAAATCCAAAAGTCCAAGATTAACACCCCTGAGACACCTTACCGTAAGAAGAAAACCTTGTAGGTGGTTGCGGAAGATTCATTATACCGCGGAACATTCTCCCTGCTTCTACACCTCTCCCAATTGAACGCAAAGCATATACAAGCATGTTATTTATTGTAGCAATTTGCGTTCCTTCATGAAAATTTGAAGAAAAGAATTCTACACGGTATGGACAAGCACAACATTTCAAGACAAAAGTAATAGCCAGTCCAAACTTATCTTTTAAAAAAACTCGCATGCCTAAACCACTGTTGCACATTTTACAATGAACTTCATTCTTGAAAACAAATGCAAAAATATTCAAACTCATGATTGCACTAATAATACCTACACTTTTATCAAAAGAAGAAAAACTCTCACACACACACATTTAAATTTGGAATTTTCTTTTCTTTTGCATATGTCTCAAAGGAGTCATGTGCATGTCCAGCTTGAAAATTTACTTTACTATCAGTGGTACTTACTTTACTATTAATAATATTCCTATGTTTATAATACTTACCTTTGCGTTTCTTGAAATCCTTTTTAGATCTAGGCATCTTACGAATAAAAAATTTCAAAATTTTTAAATTTCAGAATTGTTAAATATCGATAAATGATGAGCTCAATCAAAACGTGTGCGAGAGCGCCAAAAATAGCTAAACAGCCCTAACTGTAGAATAAATTAGTTATTCTACAGTTAATTGCGTGTGAATAAATAAAACCGATGATGGTTTTGGAAGAGCTTCCCAGATTTAAAAGGTCAATGTTTACATTTCTACCACTAGTGCCTCAAATGCAACACAGCTGTCAATGGGAGTTTGCGTTTGGACGAGTCCATTCTGAAATGCAGGAGCAACTCTAAAGCATCAAAAGTTGAATTCAGCTCACACACTACTGGCGCCATCTATTGTGTAAAGTTTAACTGTAAACAACTCTCTTACTTTATATATCCCTCCCTTAACCTTGGATGCTTATAAATCAGGTCAGAGATTTTTATTTTTGGCGTAATAAAGTTTGCAGGTTATCCCTTATTACATATAATCCCTTTAAATGAGATCACTGCAAGGTTTTTAAAACAAATATTTCATAAATGGGTATAGCTACTGATAATAACTACAGTTTTAATCGAAATATATACAGAGTACATTATATCAAACTTTATAAGTAAATGATCATGTAAAAAAATATTTCATTTCTTTTGCTGTATTTTTCTTTATAAATTAAAAATAGATATTTAGAAATGCACATCTATAATTATCGCCTTATAATATTTTTGTAATCTACATTTAGAAAAATATTAATGTAAATAGTTACTTAAAAACTACAGTTTATATATATTTTAAGTGTTTTTCCAACCTATAAAAATTCTAATATAACCAGGGGTATTCAACCTTTTTTCCAACAGGGCCACGAACAGATAAAATATATTTTGGATGGCCAGCAACAAACAACTGAAGCATTTTTTCAATCAATAAGACGTTTTATTTCTCGTCTCTCGTGGACGACCTACCACCATATATTCTGACAACGGAACGAATTTTAAGGGAGGAGAGACTTCTGCGTGCTTTGGATTGGGATAGCATCTTTGTCAGAGTTGCAGCAGAAAAATTCAGTGGAAGTTTAATTCTCCATCTGCACCCTGGTGGGAGCGCTTAGTGCAAATGACAAAGGCAATTCTACGAAAAATTGTTCGTCGTGCTGCTCTTGATTACGAAGAGTTAATTACGGTACTTTGTGACTGTGAGAGAGTGATCAACCCCAGACCACTCACCTACGTGTCAGAAGACGTCGATGATGTTTCTCCCTTAACTCCAGAAATGTTTTTGCGGGAAATTCCTGAATCTCGAGTTACCGATATTGACTCTGTAGATACAGAGAAATTCAGTAAAAGAGCAAAATATCTACAGAAAATGTAACAACAACTCCAGTCAAAATTCCGAATCGAATATCTTGGACAATTACGTCAACAGTCCATAAAGAACTAAAGACAAATGGAGAAAAAAGATAAAGGTGGGGGATTCACGTGTACGTAAGATTGCGGAGTAAATTACGGCAGAAATGTTATGCTGCATTCCTCTTTTCGAATGTATATATGTATAAAGTTTTGACGTGTGTTATTAAAACTTATTTAAAAGCTTATTCAACAGCTTCTTTCTTCTAACACCTGGACTTTTGGCGGTTTAAGTTACACCACAGGATTCGTTTTCTTAGATAAATCCTTTGATTTATCTAAGAAATCTCTGTATAACGTGCACCCTTAAGTTTCGATCTTATTTTTTGTGTTCCAAGTGCGCGTTATACGCCGGATTTTACGGTATTTTCTTTTTTCACTTGCCTTCTATAACTATTCGTCAGATTTAAAATATATTAGTAAATGTGTGCTGGAAACAAACTTGAGATTAATATTTTTTTTTCGAACCACCAGTAAACTGATTTAAAGTAACATTTTGTTGGAATTATTTCATTTTCTGGTTTTATACATGTCATTTCTGAAAGCTTTACTTTTTCTATTGCTTGATAAAATATCATTCGTCAATTATTTAAATAACTAAACATTCTAAAAATATGATAAATTCTCAAGCATTAGAAATCATTTTCATTGTCATGAATCACGAGTTAATTCTCACTGAGAATTCAATTATGAGTTATGTCAGTGCTTCTCAAACTTTCAATAATGGCGCCCCCTTTTCAATCACAATTTTTATCGCGCCCCCTTATACATAATAATTTACTGAATGCAATAATAATGCATTTTTACGATAAAGCAACAATATTTATTATAAACCGTACAAATTCATGACATAAGTATTAAATTTTGTATATGTTACTTTTAAGCAAAAAAAAAAAAGTAATAAGATATTTACTATGTTATTTTTCCTTTCTCTGATTTTTAAATTGGAACATATTACAAAATGTGGTGGTTGCTTAGAAGACAAAATATAGATATCAGCTAACTATAGAAAATGAACTCAGAGAGTCAATTTCTTATCTTAAAACTCCTTTCAAAAACTTTGCTCTGTAAGACAAGCCCATGGAAGTAGCTAATAATTATTAAACTTGTTCTTAATTTAGTATTAATTAATTAGTCATAAAATACTCTGTGCACCACTCATACATTGAAAGCAGTGTTTCTCAAACTTTCAATACTGGCGACCCAATTTTCAATCATAATTTTTGCCTCGCCCCACCCGTACAACAATAATGTATTCACTGCAATAAAAATGCACTTTGAGAGAGAGAGACGCTAAAGTTACAATACGATCTTAATTATAAACCGTACAAATTTATACGATAAGTATATTAAATTTTGTGTATATGTAACTTTTAAGTAATATATATTTTAAGAAAAAATTACTTAAAATATATATTACTTACTTATTATTATGTTATTTTTCTTTCTCTAATTTTTAAATTGGAACAGATCGCAAAATGATGTATTTAATTAAAGATTTATTTCCTTCAGCATTCATTTCTAAAAGTACAAATGTCATTTGAAAAATAGTCTAGTCAATGTCGCTCTCTATCATATCCATCACATCTTGCATTATAGGGTACGTTTGCGTGAGTCTGGGCAACCTATCGGACGTCTGCGCAAAACATGTAAAAATGCTTTTCCTCGTACAATTCCAGTCAGTTTTGGTCGACTCGATACTCCTATAGCTACCGAATCTAGCTTGAATGTACATTTTTTTAATTTCCACGTTAATTGTAATTCACGGTAATTAAGTATTTACGGCGGTAGATTAAAACAATATCATACATACATTTTTAAGTCGTAAGCAAACATTCGACCATAATAAAGAATCAACAAGTACACAGACGAACGAGCATGGTTCCAAAAATTAAATCAAGGCGATCTTCTCAAAAATACTTAAATTTTGGATTTACCACTACTGAACTAAATGATGGGAAAAAAGCCCCAGCTCGATATGTGTTAAAACTTGCAAATCTGTAGGAACAACATGTGAAAGTTGTTTTTAAAACATGTAAAATCATTTAGCTATGTTGGCGAAGAATTTTAAAAGTGTTTTCTGGATGAGGACAGCTTGGTAGCAAGTTACGAGTGGATTAGGGATCTATTTCAAGATACTCCAGAAGGACTCTCAACTTCCGAAGAAGAAATCTTCATAGTTTTCACATCCAGTGAAAAATAAAAGGCAATTTTGTAATAAATCGCTCTTTGAATTTGGGGTAGAGGTGGATGAGGAATTTTCTGTACTGAAAACAAAAAGCACTTCGTATACTATTACCATTTTCAACATCCTACCTTTTTCAAACCGGATTTTCTGCAGTGGATCCTTGAAGACAAAATATAGATCTCAGCTAAATATAGAAAAATAACTCTTTAAGTGTCAATTCATGATATTAAACCTTCCTTTGAAAAACTTTCCTCTACAAGACAAGCCCGTGGAAGTCCCTAATAATTATTAAACTTGTTCTTAATTTAGTAATAAGATTGATTGATTGAATATTAACGTCGCACTGTTCAGCTGCACGAGGGCTTTTGACGACGGACACGTAATTTTGAACCATGGTCAAGTGACGTGGATGACACCTGAGCTGGCACCCCTCTCTCCTAACTACCACACCACACCAACGGGAAAATGTTTCAACTCTCAACAGATTTAACGTGCATCGCTGCCCTACACGCCGGATCTTTAGTGGTACTGGGCTCGAACTCGTGACAAGGCAAGCCACGATCCGATACCTATACCACTCGGCTACCGCGGCCAAATTCAGTAATAAGAAATTATTTATAAAATACCTTCTTCAGTACTGATACATCAAACGTATACTGGCTGAAACACCGACTCTTCGCACGAGTTCATTTTTAAAAAAATAAAACATTATTCTTGATATAATAGCTGAACTGTAAGGAGAGTAAAACTGTGTGCACGACATTGTATACAAAAATGTAAAATGATTTTTTTTTTAGATAAATGCTATAATTGTAAATAACTGTTTAAAAGAACTGTAATTTTAAATTTCACACAATTAGCATTTAGAATTAATGTTAAATTATGAAAAAGAATATAAAATTCCGATGAAGAATAATTGTGTTACTTTTTAACATTTAAAGCGAGAAGACTTCAAAATGTTTTAACCCGGGAGCAGGCGCGTACTCGATACTAACATTAATGGTAGTGCGGGGGGACTCAGTCACCCCAATCATTTGTTTAGAATTATTTTTACTGTACACGATACAAATCGGAATTCTAGTGAATATTTTAATTTATAGAAAGTATACATACCTTCTTTCAAGAACTATTCAATTCTTTGATGATTTGAGAAAAAATCCAATAAAACTGAACTAAAATGATTCAAGAGTACAAGACCATAATAAAGGACGCAAATCAGACACTTTTCAATTATCATACAGAAATGTTAAACCAATCAATTATTTTCCAAATATCGCAAAACTCAATTACTTACAATTTCCCTAAGCGAAAAGGAAAACGCATAAAAGATGGGAGAGGAACTAATATTGATAATAACCATACCATAAGATTGAAGGTCAATCAAATGATTAGCAAACGTACTATGCAGCCTGGCTGAAAAGTGAATCATGACTTCCTTTTCTTTTCTACAACTAATGTACAGTATTTCAATAATAATTACAGTGGTGAATTGTTTATCTTCTTAAATTTTTCTCAGGGTCTGGGTTTCGTTTTTCTTTTAACGAGTAATATTTTATGTTAAAACGTAATAAAAAATCTCTCATTGAGGAAATACAGCAAATAAAACAAAATGTTTTTTTTTCTTTAATTTGGTTTTGGGATCAGAGATAGCTATTTGATGACGGAAAAAGCGAGATAATAAAAATAAATTATGTCAGTGTTGTGTGTATTTTTTTATTATGGAATAAAGCATTTTGTTTTACTTCTCTTTCCGGTTATTTTTAAAAATCTTTAAATTTTCGATACGCTCTTGCCCCCTTGTAGGGTTATCGCGCCCCCCCAGGGGGCGCGCCCCACACTTTGAGAAACACTGAGTTATGTGTTAAGTAATCCGACTACGTTCGGAACCGTGATTTAACAAAAGCGTATAAATGGATAATATTTATGATACTTAGTGTTACTTAGATTAGAAAACGTATATAAAATTGTTTTAAGACTATTATTACAATAAAACATTATTTAAGTACAATATTTTAGCACAAAATGAACATAGTATGACGAATTTTCCAAACATTCTCTTTTTATGGAAAATGCTTCTATTATAATAATATTTTGCTGGTATATAGCTCAGACCTCTGTACAGAGGCTGAACTAGAATTTTTGAAATATATAACTTAGAAGTGGATTTATCCGTATTTTACAACAACAGAGGGGAGAAATTTTAAGTAAAAAACGCCGATAATAATTTCATTTGGTGGTAACTCTGAAAATAATGTGAATTTTTCAAAAATTCTAGTTCAGCCTCTGTAAGGGGTCTGAGCTATACACAGGCAAAATATTATTATAATAGAACCATTTTTCACAAAAGGAGAACATTTGGAAAAAAAGATTATTCTAAGTTAATTTTTTCCCAAAATATTGTATTTAAATAATTTTTTTTGTCAAAATATCCTTAAAACAACTTTATACATGTATTCTAATCTCAGCGACACTAAATATCATGAAAATTATCCATTTACGCGCTTTTTTAAAATCACCATAACGAACGCAGTCGGATACCTTAAAATTAATGCATTGTCGAGTGTACTGTAAAGCTTGTTATGTAGCCTTATAACATTATTATTTCGACACTAACACGCCTGCACAAGGAAGTCGATTCCTTTTTATAATAAAGATACAGAATATAGACAAGTTAGAAAAACTTTAGAATGATTTACAAAAGAATGAACAGACTGGTTTCGAGTAGTTATTAAGTGTAAAATATTGATGCAGAATCAAAATAAAATAATGGTTTAGTATAAATAGGCAAAGGTGAATAACAAAAACATGAGCGTTTAAAAATTAAATTCAATGGACTATATTCATGTGACGTCATAGTCACATAACTCAGTCACGTGTTTTCAGCCAATCAGTTCATAAATTAATTCGACGTCATAATTACATCATACATGTAATCACGCGTTTCCAGTTAATTAGTTCATGTGCTTCACTGTTGCCAACTTTTGCTTTTTTAAAAAATTTTCTTTTAAAAAGTACATATTTTTCAACGATATAATAATGCACAGTTAGGCAAAACGCACTTAATTTAAAAGTATTCGTATAATGCTATGTTTTTTTTTAATTTTGAAAACGGTTTGAACAATTTTAACACGTGAACTCTTTACCCAATCATCAAATTTAAAATGTTATCTAAACTTTACAAGTTGAACAACTAGTATGTCAATTTTTAATCAATGGGAAACACGTGATTGCAGTTATCATGTGACCATCATGAATTTAGTCCATTAAGATACAATACAATTCAGGAGAAATTAGTACTTGACTGGTTTACCGCGCATATTATCGTGTATGTTTCATTCACTTATATTCTAATATATAATGTACTTTAAATTGAAAATTTTGGAAATACTTTTCCACTGTTAATTCTACTGAATATCTTGTGCAGTTTATAATTGAAGGTGGAGATGCTCATTGGTGCGGAAAACTGAATATGATACTAACGTTTAGAACAATTACAAGTTCATGTGTATGTATTTAAAATTTTTAATACTGGTAAAATAAATTTATTATTCACTTCTTATTAGTTCTGATTTTAATACAATTTTTTAAAAAAGAATCGTAACTATCTGCTGTTTTTACATTAATATTGATTTCTCCACAAATATATAATTTGGGATGTGGCTGAAATTTAAGCAAATACGGTGCATTATTTTTTTAACTTTTTTATTGAGTAGGAAACCAACCGAGGGGTGTCATCCTCATTACTCTAGATAAGCTAAAAATACGAGGTTCGTAACTAATAACCCTGGCGTAGCTTCGAAGTGTGCGTTAATAAACATTTGAATAAAAATAAATGTCTTATTGATGATCTATTGTGTGCATCTGACAATATTAATCGCTCATCTATTGAAAAATCGGCACTTAATCGAACACATCCTGAAAACGGCATTAGATTTCGAAGTTTGTAATGTTCTTTCCAACTGATCCTTATCAGATTCATCTCGCTATGTCAAGGAATGAGGTTGATTCGTGACAATGAGACGCCAAACCGAAATCACGTGAGAAGGATACAAACATTTCCCGCGTGTTGCTTTAATGTGTGCTATTACCTATGAATGAGCTGTTTAAATCTTTTGTGCGAGCATTTTCTCTTAACAATTATTTGTTATTATTATATTTTTGCATTATCTTAGTTTAATAATTACGTAGGAAGTAATTTAAATAATTGTTTTTAGTGTAATTTTTGTTGTAGTTCAGTATATTTGTGTTATTTAGTGTTAATGTGCCAAGCCTATTGATACTGGTTACTTCCAGTGTTTATATTTACTTTTCAGTACACTTATATTTAGTTCTTAGTTATTTTTTAGTTTATTATCGTTTTTATTTGCACACAAAAATGGCTCATAGTATAGAACTAAGTCGTCATATGTATGCTTATGCCGATACTTTTTCCCCAATCACTGGAAATAAGAGCGTGCCTATTAAGAATGGGCAAAGGACAAAAGTTATTTAATGATAAATTTCTGAACAGTATATCGTTCACGGAGCCGGACGACGCTGTTAACGAAATTTTTGTTATTAATTATTAAGTCCGTGCGGAGATGAAAAAGCCAGTGGAATTAAGGGTTCTTCTCCAAATTTACTGGAGAGGGTGTTGCTAGCTCAGGTGTCGTTCACGTCACTTGACCATAGTTCAAAATTACGTGGTCCATCGCCAAAAGCCCTGGTGTAGCTGAACAGTGCGACGTTAACATTCACTCGCTCACTTCAAATTTACTATCCATTCGATTCTATTGCTCTGAAGTTTAAAGAACTCTACTGATTCCTATTATTATATACATCATCTCGTCTCCAAATAAATTTTCTTGGTCGCTTACTCCCCTTTTAAGTAAAGCTAAAAAAATCAAGTTTATAAAATATTACTTTTACCAACTTAGAGTATTTAAGTTATTCAAGTATTTTATTTTAAACCAATACATTTTTAAAAATCTCCTCGTATACAGAACTAATTTTTAGAATAATAGATCTTAGAAAGTCTCGATAAGTTAAACATTAGATCAATAATACCAGAGGCACACATCTAAAAATAATGATTTTTGTGATTCACGAATCCTTTTGCATTTTTGTAAAACTGCTTGTGCAATAGCTCAATTTTTTAAAACGTTGGAATACAACGAAAATCGTTGCAGGATTTTGGAAAAATAAACATGCAGGTTCTCTTTTCCATAATACGGATTTCAACAGCTATTCCTTTCAAGTCAGAATTTTTATTTTCTGAATTCCTAATATTTTTATTTTGTATACAAACGAATATTAATGGGAGCGGTATAAAGCTTATCTCAATATCAAGCCCCAATAGTTGTATTCCACACTAACTTGAAATAAAAAAATTTCAATGTTCCAACGTAACTATAAAAATGTTTTGTCCAAAATCTAGAAAACCGTAAAATTATAATATGAAAATCGTTCAAGAAAATTAATTTTCGAGGGAACTTTGTAGGTTTTATAAAACAATCAAATTCAACACAATGTCGTTTTCCCTTTTATATAATGCAGCCGACAATAAATCATAATAAATAAAGGTTCTAAAATTCTTATTCGTATGAAGATGCCTCAAATGTAAGTTTAATATAAACACAAACAAAAATGTGTAAAAAAAAGTGTTTTCAGAAGGGTTACATTTTAGAAATCTAGTACTCAGTTCCTTATTGAAGATACACTCTCTTTGAGTATAGGTGAAACCCAGAAATACAATGAGGTCACTAAATACATAAATTGCAAATGAATGTTTATACAGTCTGTCAAAAAAGTATTCGGTCACACTACCAGTTCATAGGTTTTCATCGTAATATATTTTACTTAAACATACAAATGAAACCAAAAAAAAGTAAATGTTATTTTGGGAAATACAAATAATTATAATTTGAACAAAACTCATACATTAATGCTATTTATGCTTAAAATTGAAAATAAAAGAAATCGAGTTAAAAAACGTGCTCAAACAAGTAATGGGATACTTCCTAATAAATTAATTAAAAAAATTTAAACATAGAAATTATTATCTTGTTGGGCCCTTCTTACTTTTTATGACACCTCGAAGTCTGTTTAGTATGGATTGGATCAATTTTTTGCAAAACGATCTATCGATTTTGGTTCACTCTTCGACCAAATATTTTTTCAAATCCTGTTTGTTAGAAATTTGGTGCTCATATAGTTTTTGCTGCAAATAATCTCACACATGCTCAATGGGATTAAAGTCTGGACTTTGTGCAGGAGTTTTAATAACTCTAGGACAGTGGTAGAAGATCCATTACTTGCAAATATCTGCAGTATGTCACGGGTCGTTATCCTGGTACAATTTAAAATATCCCGAGATTCTCCGCTTGCTTTAAATTTCTTTCAGAATATCAAGATAGACATATTTGTTATACCATCAATAAAGTTAAGTTCCCGAAACCAGAGCTTGCCTTGCAACCCCAGATCATTTGGTTACCCCTTCCATATTTGACAGTAGACCGTAAATTTTTGGCATACATTGCTTATTTGATTTCCTCCAAACTTTTTGCTTGTCATCCGATCCGAAAATGTTATATTTGCTTTCATCAACACAAAAATTATATTTTCCCAATATTCTGTTGGCTGCCTTACATACATTTTAGCAAATATCAACCTAGCTTGTCTATTTGCTGATGTAGGGCTTTCTTTGAGGTACTCTGTCATGATACCTATGCTTTCTTAAAACATTTCTGTCAGTTTCAGGATTTACCGATTTTCCGAACCTACTTTTACATCACAAAATCATTTTTAATGCACTAGTTCTTGGATTAATGTGTACTTGTCTCACAATCCACCTCTCTTCACGTTCATTAAATATCCTTGAACGCTCTGATCTTTGCTTGTTTTCAACACTATTTGTTTTCTAGAACCTGTTAATGATGTTAAGAAAACAGTAGACTTACTCAATTTCAATATTTTTCCTATACACAGCGAATTGATATTTTCCCTCTTTCCAATGACTTATTACGAGATTTCGCACATCAACCGCTATATCTTTGTTTCTCGCCATTTTTCTATAAATAATCTTATCTATTGAAATATTTGTGTTTAAACTTCTAGTCTAAAAAAGTAGTGTGAAATTAAATTAAATTGATGCGCTGTGTATATTTGTTAAATTTCTCATTTCAAAAGTGTCTCAATACTTTTTTGACTTCAGTGTGCCTTTGAATTACATTTGAAAATCTGGATCAAATTATAATTCAATAATACTAACAAAATTTTCCTTATGTGTGTACTGTACAACACATGTTAAAATATTTCTTAATTCATTTTGTTTTTGTTTTAATTTGATAAATATTTTTATAAATGCCTTTACAGTTATGATGCCAAGTGTCCCAATACTTCTTTGAGTGACTGTATATGAGAATTATAATATAAACCAAGTAAAAGCATAACATTTTTAGTTAACGTTAAATGATACTCATTCCTTAAATTGGAACATTTCTTTATTTCTAATTCGAATTCTTCAAAAAAATGTGTGATTCTGTGTTACCATACTAAAAATTCCACTACAATTTATTTCGATGAAAAACGGCAGAAATGTAATTCAAACCATTACAAGCTTTCTTACATGATCATTTTTTTTTTGCAAAAAACACAACATTCCGAACACATCATTAGAAGGTATAAAACGTTTTCATATCAACATGAGTAATTTTGAATTTTCAAACATTTATACAAGTCAGTTTATTTAGAAAGTTACTGATTGGAAATTATTATTTCGTCGCTATTTGTTTGCTTCAATAAAAGTTCGTTCAGTTAGGCAATGAGTCCATTTCACTAAAAATCAGAAATAATGCATCGGAATTTTCCATCACATTTTAGAATTCACGTATTCTATGGGACATGGTCTATTTGAGCACTTTTTACAAAACAAGTCAATAGTACGTGAATAGAATACATTCAAGCAAACTTTCCTCGAAAATTTTTCAAACATTTTTACAGCGAATATTACGTATGTTATTGCGTTGTCTCAAATGCTGAACATAAGCTGAAATTATACCAAAACCTTTGTGGCAGAATAAACATTGGTGTGGCCACTGATGGGTGTGCTCATATGAATGAAAAAGAAGTAGATATAACTTTGGAAACGTCTTACCACAACTATCACAGCGATGAGATGGCGTGTCGCTTAATTGCATCTCTTATGAATCCAGCTTTAAACTCATGTCCGCACATTGTGCATGTAAAATATTGTCTCTGAATATCACGGAATTCCTTTTCTGTTCTTTCGGTTGTTTCTTTACAGTCATAACAAAAGTGAGAGAACTCTTTTGTAGAGATATATGTGGAGAGATATACGCTGCCTTTGGCCATTCTAAATAATAACTAACACTTTTCAAAGAACTCTCAACAAATATAAGTAGATAAATTTCAATTTATATGTATATGAATTCGGTAGTTTCTTTTACTACAGGAAAAAAAATAACGTGTTGCCAGTTTCTACTAACTGTATACCATTTTCGGCGTTTTCTGTAAGTGTTGCTGTAGATTGGTTATGATCGCTGCCGAATCATGGGTTCGAGTCTTAGCACCACTCAAGAAATGGACTGTTGTGTAACTGATGCGTGTTAAATAAGATGAAGTGCCAATTCTTTAAATAAATGTAGTGATCAATAAAAATTACGTTAGTCGATAGTAAAAGCGGAATTAATATACACTCAATCAATCAAAGAAAATGTAACTTTCTCTTATATGAAACGCCCCCGCCAGGGAGTGTGATAACAACCCCCTCGTAGCGTTATCATGCTGACGGGGGCGTGAACATATTGAAAAGTTGAAAACAAAAAAATTTTTAAAAAAAATTATTGATTTATACAGAAAATAAATGTTTCTGACATAATAAAATATTATGAAATACACCTTTCCACTGATATAATACACTTATATTGGTATCAATGCAGCATGATGTATTTTATAATTAATTTACAAAACTAAGTTAAGAACAATTTTAGTAATTACCAGTGACCCCATGGGCTTGTCGACTATAAAATTATACACAAATTTAACACTTATTTTAATAATTTGTACCCTTAACTGTTGATTAAAAATTACAAATTCGCTCCCCAATCCGACTGTTCCCCGCGTGCGTGTGCATATGTAATGTATTGGGAGGGGGAGGGGAAATGAATAAACAAGCAAATCCTCTGAAATAAGTAAATCCTTCACAAAACATTGTCATTGTCCTTTTATTGCATTCCAAAGCCTTCGAAATAATTTTATGGATAGCAGTGCACAGAAAAGATCGTACTTCGAAAAGACGTGTATATATACGTCCAAAGCAATAAATGCTTTGGCTGAGCAAGACGTTTATATACGCTGGTGGCACTTAAGAGGTTGAAGTCGTATTGTAGTTCTAGCCTCCAACTGTAGTATTATTGAATTCAATACATTGTTGTTGTATGGAAGGGGGCTCGATTGAAATTATGATTGAATAGTGAGTCCCAAACATTAAAAGTTTGAGAAGCACTGACTTAATGCTCATGTTTACTTAACATTTTTACACTTTGAACCGAAAGAATATTTTTATCATTAATCGCCAAGTCCTTAGCCAGCAGAAGGAAGTGCGAGTATAGGTTTCGTCTACATCACTACATCTTGGTTCAAGATGACTGCCTAGTCATTTGGTTTTGGGACGGAATCACGAGCTTCATATGCCACACATATCACGAGTAGTGCAGTCCTCATCTCTTGAAAGTGGATCAAAATTCATAGATCTGCAAAAATAGCCCTTGAGGTATCTTCAGTGAGTGAGAAAATGGTTTCTTAAAGTCATGCTCTAAGGTAACAGAGGACCATCAGGTAACGAAACTCGGATTCGAACCATGGTCAAATGACAAAGATGATACCTGATTTGGCAACCGATTCGCGCCTGAATCCCTTACCAAGTCAACGTTAGCACATCCATTCTTGAGAGGCGGACCAATGTAGCCTAGTGGCTATGGTTACGAATTCGTGGCTGGCAACACTCGCAAGTTCGAGTGTTACTGGTTCCGAAGACTGCGTTTAAGCATGATTCATGTCAAATCTGTCACGAAAGATCTACCGTAGCCGGATGTGGTAGCGTGGAGAGGAGATGACAACTAAGGATTCGTCCTCGTCATTTGACTGATGTTCAAAATTATTTGTCATCAGTACCCATAGCGTTGCTTTATGTTGGGACGTGATTCAAGGTCAAGTGACAAGGAAGAAATCCAGGCCGGCTACCCACTCTCAAAATTTCGAGATCATTCCATGCCTTAGAGAATCGAAAACTGAACGTACATCATCTCAACACGGTTTCAGAAGTGGGTTTAGTAGGGGATACGAATTTTCAGGAATCGCATTCCCTACTTGACAATGCTGGTCACAAGGAAGCGACCATGACCATTTGGCTGTGGCCACTGTAGTCTAGTGGTAAGGGTATAGTATCATGCTGGCATGTCATCAGATCCCAGTACCACTAAAGACCTGCCGTGTAGGGGCGCGATGCATGTTAAATCTGTCGAGAGCTCAAATATCCTCCCGTTTTTGTGGTGTGATAGTTAGGAGAGGGGTGCCTGCTTAGGTGTCGGTCTCGTCACTTGACCATGGTTAAAAATTACGAGGTCCATTGCCAAAAGCCCTCGTGTAGCTGAACAGTGCGACGTCAATATTCCCTCACTCTTGACCATTCGGCTACTGCAATGACATGGGGGCTGCGGTAGCCCAGTGGTCACGGTATCGGATCATGGCTAGCATGCCATGAGTTCGATCCCAGAACCACTAAACACCAACCGTGTAGGGGGACGATGAACTCTAAATATGTCAAGAGCTCAAATATCCTTTCGTTTTTGTGGTGTGGTAGTTAGGAGAGAGGGTGCCAGCTCAGGAGTTGTCCTCGTCACTTGATCATGGTTCAAAATTACGAGGTCCGTTGCCAAAAGCCCTCGTGTAGCGGACCAGTGTGACGTTAATATTCACTCACTCACTGCAATGACGTAGAAGCATTTGGTTTTGAATTCCGGACACCTCTGTACTCTTATCTCATTCCTCTTTTGACATACCCAGTTTATGGCCAATACGCTAAAGTACTATTTATAAAAACATTTGTTTTTTATTCTGGTTTTTTTTATTGTAAAGAATGAAAAGTCCACGAATTCTGATGATATCAAGGAGAAACTGGAAATTTTTTGTTCTTGCTATATTAGAATCAGTACAGATTATCCAAGTGTCACCACAGCAGGAATTATACATAGTAATTCAGATATGTGCTTGTATTTTGTTATAAAACCTTTTGAAGTCTAGGTCAATTGAAATTATCTGCAGTCGCATTTCATATTCTGCGTTTAGAATTTTATAATTTGCTTTTGTAGTTATTATCCTTGATAATATTTTTCAATTAAATACATTGTCATGAATGGCATTAAAATATTTTTAGCTGTGTGAGAAATCTTGTGTATTTTACATGAATTTGCAACCTGAAATTCAAGAGCGGTTCTTGCTTAAATTTAAATAATAATAACACAAATCTGTTGATATATCTATAAATTGTCCCATCTCCTTCATTATAGGTATTATTTCCGCAAATGAAAAATGGTGTATTTTCCAGTAGAAAACTGTTTAGTTTGTCAAAGCATTGAACTAAAGAAAATTAAATTATTTCTTACACAACTTAGTTTTCTAATCAATAAAGTACAACCCACAAAATGTTTCCTTGCTTGATTGATTGAATATTAATGTCGCACTGTTTAGCTACACGAGGGCTTTTGGCTACGGACCACGTAATTTTGAACCATGGTCAAGTGACGTGGACGACACCTGAGCTGGCACCCCCTCTCCTAACTACTACACCACACCAACGGGAGGATGTTTCAGCTCTCGACAGATTTAACAGGCATCGCTGTCCTACACGGCGGGTTTTTAGTGGTACTGGGTTCAAACTCGTGACAAGGCAAGCCATGGTCCGATACCCATACCACTCGGTTACCGCGGCCCACAATGTTTGCATTCATATTTATAAATTGTTTTCCTATTTTTTATTATGATTTGTGGAGCCCCTGGGTATGTTTTGCGGAACCCCAGAGTTCCATAAAACACAGTTTGAAGATCATTAATATTGATACGTAGATACGAGTTCGATGATTTTATACAAAACTACCACAAAGAAAATAAACAGTTCTTTAAGAGCGATGCGAATTTATTATCAAAATCCAATTCTTTCAAAACAGGATTCAGCAGCAATATTCACAGAGTATATCTCCGAAGGTCTTAACACCTTCAAAAGCACTCAAACACAATTGCCAGTGTTTAAAAATACACGTAAGTAAAGATTATTCACAAGCACAGCCGAGCTAATCGCTAGTCAAAACAATCCTCACTACTCGCTGGTTTAATCCAGACTGATCGCCGTACCGGTGAGCATCTTTTTATAGGCGCAACAGAAACTTGCAGAAATATAACCACTCGTGACATTAGCGGAGAGATCTACTACTTTCTAGAAGATTCAAGAGGGTCCCGAACTCGCCAACCCCTTTTCGGGCTATGACAAAGCAGGCACTGCTGCTGTTATTTATCAGCAACTCTTTTCTTTTCATCGCAGTAAGTATTCTAAGTACATACCCGTCTACACGGACGGGTCGAAGACAGCAGGACATGTTGGATGTGGTGTTGTTTTTAATAATACCATTTTAAGTTTTAGCTTACATAATTCCATGTATGTCTTTAGTGCAGAATTAACAGACATTCTTGTCGAACTTCAGCATATAATAGTTTCTAACCACCGTCATTTTTGTGTGTACACTGACAGCATGAGTGCTCTAGAGTCCTTACACTTATCAACAGAGCATAGGCACCCCACTGTGATAGAAATACTTCTTTTTCTGCGAAAACTAGAAAGGAAGGGTTTTGATATAATTTTTCCTGGGTACCTGGACACGTGGGTATACTTGGTAATGAACAGGCTGACACCGCTGCACGATCCATGTCTGATCACATGCAGCGGCCTGTCTGCTACCAGGTTTTAAAAACTTCTGCACAGAACTATATCCATCGTGTATGGCAAGAAACTTGGGATCAACAGGTCCTCAACAAACTACATAGCATTCATCCTTCCACTTCTCATTGGGCGGCACTACCACTGCGAAGACATGATGTCCGCTTGACTCGACTTCGCATTGGTAACACTCGTTTCACGCACAGGCACCTTCTGTTGGGTGAAAATGCCCCAAAATGTCCCTCGTGCAAAGTCCCATATTCAGTTTGTCATATTTTAATAGATTGTCCCGTTTTTAACCGTCATCGCATCACCTTCTTTCATACATCCATTTTAACCTTATCTGATTTAATCCCCCCACCAAAACCTTTTTTCCTTGCTTTTAAAAATTGGATTTTTACATTTGATTTGATTTGTGTGTTTCTTTATACTTTTACTATATTATATGTATGTATGCGTGCAAGCACGCATGCATATACATCTGTGCATGTACTTTTATACATATATCTTTTACAAAATGACTTTTTCTTTTAACTAGTGTTTGGCGCAGCTTGGCCAAAATTGGCCCTTGCGACATTAAAACTCACAATCATCATCATCATCCGAACTCGCCAAAAGTGATGCCAACTTGACACTACCGCCAAGATTTCGTCAAGTTCTAATTGAATCGCCATTATAACGTAAGGGGCAGCATTGCTTGTGAATAGTACAACTTTAACATTAAATAAATATAACATAGAGTAATATAAATGCATTAAACACTCAAATACAAATTATTTACACTATTAACACAAAATTCGTATAACATTATATATAAATTCTTTAATAAGAGCATAGTCTGGCTTATAATGTTTTCGTTTTGTTAAATATCCATATTTATTGATGGAATCGTGGGTTTCTAGGGGAGATGGATTCTTCTAAATTAAGTCCGTCGTCAATATTTGTGTGTGTATGTGTTCCTCCAATTGAGTTGCATTCCTTCCATTTTGTTACATTTATATTTTATTTAAATGTGTAATAAAATCAGTGTAATTATAATATAGATAAACTTAAGGTAATTATAAATAATTTGGAATGCTGTAAGTCAGTGCCTCTCAAACTGGGGGTGCGCGCCCTAGGGGGCGTGAAAACTCTAGGAGGGGGCACGAGCAGATAGAAAAGAGGAAAACAAAAGCTTATTTAAAAAAAATGATAAAAAATTAAACAAATAAAATATATTCTGACATAATAAAAAATAAAACAAAATATTTACACTGCTATAATACACTTATAAATCTATCAGTTTTACTCATGGTATTTTATAACTAATTTGACAATATTAAGCCAAGAACACGATTAATAATTACCAGTGACCCCCCACGAGCTTGTCATATATAAAATTATATGCAAATACAAACACTCATCTTGATCAGTTCTACGGTTTCTAATTAGTCCTTTAACTGCCGATTGAAGGTTACGCGATTCGCTCCCGAATGCCACCGTTTTGCACCTATGCATGCGTATCTGGTGTTTTTGAGGGTGGGAGAGAAAGGGAATAAATAAGAAAATCCTCTAAAAATAAATAATTCCTCCACAAACACTGTCAAGAATCTTTTGATTACGTTCCAAAACCTTCGAATAATTTTATGGATGGCGGTGAACATAAAGGATCGTATTTCGAAAAACGTATATATACGTCCTGGACAAATTCCGCTTTGGCTGAACGAGACGTTTATATGCGCGGATGGCCCTTACGACGTTAAAGTTTAATTGAAACTTTAGCATCTAAGTATAGTATTATTGAATGCATAGCATTAGTATCTGTATGGAGGGAGGTTATTGAATATTGGGTCGCAAGTATTGAAAGTTTGAGGAGCACTGCTGTAAGCATGTGAATCAGTGGCGCCCACTAGGTGGGGGTCCGGACCTCCCCCCCAAAGCCCCTGATTTTTTTCCGATTGATTATAATTCTAAGTGTATACAGGTACGTAAGTTGCAGTACGTAAAATTTAATTAAGTATTTGATATTAATGATTAATTTTATTAACTAATGCTAATTATTTATTCAATAATTAGTTTTTTACTGTGTTTCGTTCCCGAAATTTGACAAAATCAAAAGGAGCATGATACAAGAATCGTGAACTTTCGACCCGGTACCCCCTTGAAAAATTCCTGTGTGCACCACTGATATGAATTATTGCATGTGTGTGTGTGTGTGTGTGTGTGTGTGTGAAAACTATAAATATACTTATTTATCTTATTTTTTTTTTCATTTTTAACAGACAGAGGGTTTGATCCTTACCAAGTGGCAGCGGAGAAGAATTCAATATCGAATACATAGCTAAGACAAAGTGAACACTTATTATTTTGGCGACTCATCCGGCTCGACGGACCATGTTTTGATCCTTCGATAGCTCTATTTAAAATAAATTGAGTCATACTCAACAAAAGAAATGGACTGTATGTTTTTAACTCTGTTTATTCCAACGGCTGGTCGCCATGTTGTTAACACTCGCTCTCTCTTAGCGTGGGCACACCCCATTCTCACTTCGCGGCATTTCCGAAGCGATGTAAACACAAACAAATGGCAAGGCGCTCAACACCATATATAAAAAGGAAAATAAAAAAATTCAAGGAAAATTGGTTTCTAGTTTGTCACTTAATATTGTAAGTATATACATATACTTACAGTAGTAGTAGTATGTATACAGTAGTAGTAGTATGTATATACATATTTATATTAATTGTAACTATTTAATAAATAGTAACTAAAATAAAAAAAAAATTCTTTGTTCACCTAAGAAGGAATTAAATATCTTAAATATCATCCAAAATATAATTTTGTACACATATCCTCACTGGAAAACATTTTTCTTTTAATTAATCTGTAAGAAACGTGCATTTTTTTATTTATGAGTTAGTGCACTAAATAATAAGTTATTATGAAATAATGCTGCTCTCTCTGTTGTTACTAATGCCACCTATCTGACGATGTCAGCTCAAAGCCCAAGAAATTCATCGCGGCAAAGGGCTACAAGTACGCCTGTCGTTAGCCGTAGCTTTGAGCACCATTCAAGTAACAGTACGTTTTGGCTCGGTTCCATCCCAATTTTGAGGAAGAACACCTTAGGGGAGATCAGGGGCCTCACAGCTCTTTGCTACTCTCTCTTAAAATAATTAATTACATGTGGGAAATAAGCAATGCATAGTAGAAATATTTATGACATTGATCCCGTTTATACATCATCATGAGGTAGGAATCTCGATGCATTTTTTTATAGAGGTATCGCCAGGAGCCATAATCCTTTTCATCTCACAATCTTTTACTTTATAGAACAAACCGGACAAAGCCAATTTTTAATTTTTGACCCATTCTTAAAATTGACGCATTTCCAATGGTACCAGTAACTGCAATCATCACACTGAACCATATTTTTTAAAGTCGTTGCACTTTCACAATGATTCCAACGCCAAAAGTTTTGTTTCAATGTAATTATTTTTCCTACTTCTCTCTCTTCCCAAGCTTGTGTAGTAAATAATTCTTCTACAGATATGTCAAATCATGAGATTAATAATAGAATCTGTATTTTCATTATCAGGTTTTAAATCCTGTACACTAAAAAGAAAAATTTTAAATTTTCTCTCCAATAAATGCTTTTGTTTCCAAATTTGATATAAAGGTACATATTTTTATGTGTGGCCCGCGAGATTATAATATTTTTCCAAAGTGCCCCCAATGATTGCAACGCCAAAAGTTTTGTTTCAATGTAATTATTTTCCCTTCTCTCTCTCTCTCTCTCTCTCTCTCCTGCTAAGCTTCTGTAGTAAATAATTCTTGTACAGATATCTCAAATCATGATTAATAATAGAATCTGTACTTTCATTATCAGGTTTTAAATCCTGTACACTAAAAAGAAAAGTTTTAAATTTCACTCCAATAAATGTTTTTGTTTCCAAATGTGATATAAAGGTACATATTTTTATGTGTGGCCCGCGAGATTATAATATTTTTCCGAAGTGCCCCCAATGGTTAAAACGCCAAAAGTTTTGTTTCAATGTAAATATTTTTCCCACTTCTTGCCAAGCTTCTGTAGTAAATAATTCTGGTACAGATATGTCAAATCATGATTAATAAATAAATCTGTAATTTCATTATCAGGTTTTAAATCCTGTACACTAAAAAGAAAAAGTTTTAAATTTTCACTCCAATAAATGTTTTTTGTTTCCAAATTTGATATAAAGGTGCATATTTTTATGTGTGGCCTACGAGATTATAATATTTTTCCGAAGTTCCCCGCAAGGTCATTTGGGTTGGATACCCCTTTAACCAAAGCGCTGTTTTGCGGTTAATGCAGTGTTTTTCATCAGGGGGCGCGATAAACCTACGAGGGGGGCGAGCATATCGAAAATAAAAGATTAAAAAAAATTATTTACTTGAGTGAAGTTAAACAAAATACTTTCTGACGTAATAGAAAAATACACATCTACACTGATATAATTTATATATATTGTTACGTAGATCTGAGGGTTCGAGGATTTTATGCAAAACAATCACAAAGAATAATAATCAGTTCTTTAAGAGCGATGCGAATTTATTATCAAGAATCCAATCCTTTAAATACAGGATTCAGCAGCAATATTCACAGGTTAAATATACGAAGGTCTTCACACCTTCAACAGAAATCAAACACAATAAACAGTGGTTAAAAATACACGTAAGTAAAGATTATTCACAAGCACAGCCGAGCAAATCGCTAGTAAAAACAATCCTCACTACTCGCTGGCTTAATTAAGACTCTTCGCCGTACCGGTGAGCATCCTTTTTATATGCGCGACAGAAACTTCTAGAAATATAACCGCTCGTGTCATTGAACGTGACACTAGTGGAGAGATCTACTATTTTCTAGAAGATTCCAGAGGGCTCCGAACTCGCCAAATTGGCCGCCAACTTGGTCTCCAAAAATGATGCCAACTTGGCTCTACCGCCAAGATTTCGCCAAGTTCTCATTGAATCGCCATTATAACTTAAGGGGCGGCATTGCTTGTGAATAGTACAATTTTAACATGAAATAAGTATAATATAGAGTAATATAAATGCATTAAACACTGAAATACATATTATTTCCACTATTTACACAAAATTCGTAACAATATCATCTGCTATATTACCTCGTCAAAAATAAAAGCTTCTACTTCAAAACCTCATTAGCAATCATTGATACTTTAACCAAATAAAAGACATTTTATTTTTTGTAGATTGAAAACATGCGGCCACCAACTTATAATAAAATAAACCATATGGCCCGTAATAT